>CABPRJ010000516.1:279176-301548 GCA_902439185.1 Cinara cedri | reverse complement strand
GTCCAAGGCTGGCAATGTAATACCGTACCGGACCGGCGACGACCGCGCACTTCACGAAAAAAAAAAAAAAACAAAATAAAAATAAAAAAAACAACCGTATTATTATCGTACCCGGACGGTGTTTTGTGGCATTATCGTCGCGCGATACGCGCGCACAAACGTGATAAATGATCTGCGACGACGGCGATGCGCGACCGCGTGTACCTACCACTCCGTAAACTATAATGTCGTATCGTATCAAAATATCAATTTTGTTCCCATACACATACACGTTGTGCGCTACGGCAGCCTAATAATTTACGTTCCACGATTTATAGCGCGAACGGCGGTTTTTACATTTTTTTTTTTTTTTTTTTGGTTTCGCGTGCGGCTATGTAGCGATACCGGTTTAATTATTTTTGATTAAAAACGATTGTAGAGACCTGATATTTTCACAGAATATACTTGTATAAAGGTCATTCGTGGTTTTTTTTAATGGAGCAAAATTCACACATAACACACACACACATACACACACACACACACCGGCGCGCACATCAACAACTACAATAACAAAAATTAAATATAGCACACATCATATTATTGCATTGTAGAATCTCTGCTGCTCTCAGAATCTAAAAATTAACAAGGACAACGCAATTTTCTAAATTTTGTTTTCAAAAGGCCCGCGTAGTACACAGATAAACGCAAACCGTTAGCATATTATTCACGACCGCAGATTGTTATTTTATTGTGATACTTCTGATGTTGAGATATTATTTGTGTACGCGTATGCATACAACGACGGCGAAAAATAAAAACCTAGCGGCGAATTTACCGAAACGTACTCGAGTTTGTACGAGACGGTACCTTCTGTTTTTCTCCTTCTTCTTCGTGACGCCCGATCGTTTACACGCCGGGAAAAACGGTCGTAATGTCAGAAATAAAATGGCGGACCGTCTCGTTATAGCGGTCGGCCGGTATCCCAACCGCGATAATATATTATTATGATCGATTCCGGTAACGTCGTTTGCGTTGGAATCACGCGACGCAAGAAAAAGAGTTTCAAGCGAATTTATAGTGTTTATTATACATAATATTATATAACCTGTACATAACACAATTTTACTGTATTTTATAACATTGTACACACAGTAAATAGAAATGTCAAAACCTGCAGAGTGCCGTACGTCATATCAAGTGGGCACACCGGAAAAACACCTGTGACTAAAGCAGTGGCGTCCCTAGACCATTTTACAGAGAAGGGGGGCGAACTTCATACATTATATATATATACATAAACACACTAATCACTAGGTAGTTTACTTGGTTTCACTCGGGGTGTGTACTGTCGTATATGGCTAGGCATGGTTATGGATTCAAAAAACTTTGAAATACTTAATCGGCTTTTAGGGAAAAACATAGTTTGCTTATTAACACGGTCACAGTATTTAAAGCATTTGTATACGTATATATTTAAATATAAACTAATGATAGAAGTAATTAGATATTAAAGTGAGGAAAAGCAATTTACAAATCATGGGTACTTATTTACATCTTGTTTAGTGTTAAAAAAAAAAAAAAAAAAACTAGTTGAATCTGAATATAATTGAATTGATTAAATAATGAAATCGGAAGTTAAAAGACAAAAGTCGATACTCATTTAGGGCAAAACCAGAGATCGAAAATATCACGCCACTAAAAAAATCCAAGATTTTAATATTTAAATTAATTCCCCAAAATGAAATTCTAAAAACAATGAATAATATTCAAAATAATGAATGTTGTGTACTTGTGTATTGAATGAATGAATCAGACCGTGTGTACCTATATATAGGTATGTGTAGTTTATGTTGCATATGTTTCTGTGTTTTTCGTTTAATAAATCTAGTTGTTATTTTTAATACCCAGTGGGCATTTATTGGAGTTCAATAAAGAACATATTTTAAAATTATTTTATTATACTACAACACTTAATCTAGGGATCCCAGATTTATTTATTATAAATACGGGACATTTCGAATCGGACTTAAAATTTACATGTATTGCAACTAACCGTCATGTGGTGAGAAGGGGGGCGATGACCTAGACTTCAAAACTAGTCCGTAACTCAAAAGTTATCCGATAATAACATAAAAATGTTTACGTTTTACGTCATTTTTTTTACGAAATAAAATGTTACAATTAAAATGACGTACTAATGCGTTAGCAAAAAAATTAAAAAATATTATTTTTCTACAGTGATACTTACAATCCGATTTCACAATATCACGCGACTACTGCTAGACAAAGAAACAAAAAAAAATAAATAAATACTTAATTACCGATCTTCTTAGGAGTTGTAACGATCAATCTCAATTTATTTAATGAAAATATATTTCGCACGTAAAATTATTAGACGTAACTGTCATAACTACATATTATTAATCAGAAAAATTTGAACTATATAATTTAAGAAATAAGGAAAATTAAGGGACATACGGGTGATTGAAAATACGGGACATAAGTGTTGTTCAGGACATTTGGTCGGGACACCGGTCTCAAATACGGGATAATTCCTTATTATGCGGGACGTACGGGATCCCTAACTTAAACTACAATTTGTATAACAATAAAAGAGATATATTGTATTAATTATTATCAATAACCAGTTGTTCATTTGCATAAAAAATAATTGGTAGGTAGATATAAAGTAAATAATTATAAAATTTTAATATTTTTTTATCATAGTGCAAAATAGTATTAAGTATACAATATACACCATCTATCTGGATACCATAAAATTCGTTTTATTTCGGAGTGATAAAATTCTTTTTTTTTTACGTCTCATCTCACATGATTATACAGTGTACTTTAAAGTAATTTCTTAGTGTGATATAAATTACGAAAATTCGAAGTAAAAAACACCATGTGAGGCAACTGCCTTATTCGTTCTCCCCTGAGGACGCTCCTGAGGTGAGAGTATGATGGAATAACCTACATATCAATCAGAAACAAAACCATTACGATATTACCTTTTAGGTTCTGAAAGAAACGAGAAATATCTGCTGGGTTTACTTTGAAATGTTTTTTTTTTTTTTTTTTTACAGTTGTTTGTAAACAACTTTTCTACCGGGATCTTAAATTACTCCAATCTTTATAAGACCGAAAATTGTTTACGGAATTTTTAGTAGCATTTTCGATCTAGTTAGCGCTGCACTGATGAGGTTATTTGTTTGATCTTCCTTATACACGAAGTTTTCAACGAATGGGAAAAACTGGTGATTCGTCGATGTTTTATTCGGTTTTATTCAGAATCGGTTTTTTTATTCCGTTTTGAATTCATCGTTGCGTACAAATGTCAACTAAATTACTCTATGTATCTTCCAACCCAACTTTCTTCTAGAAACAATGGCACACATCAGCAAGGTCGTCCACAAAAATATTAACCGGAGAAAGGGAGGAGGGCAAAGTTCAAAATTATACTTATTGTTGGTGTAAAAAATATTTTTATCTTAACTACTGTAATTCAGACCACAACCCCCGGCACTCGATTACCTTTCCTATCACCCGAATCAGTCTTTTTTTTTTTTTTAATAAAAATGAAATAATAATTATTAATCATAAATATCTGTTTGTATACACTAATTTTTACGTTTATTTTTACACTTGATAACTATAACTGAACATGATTATCAGTTTTCTATATAATTTAGGTAAAATTCCTGCGTTAGCGTTGTCCATAATACTCAATTATTATCCCTATATTAGGTCAATTTTTGACATTCGAGTATAATAATTTGTTTAAAATCCATTGCCACAAAACACTATCTATACACATACATACAATTATAACTACTTATGTATTTATATTTTAGTATTCTTTATTCGCAATATTGATTACATTTTAGCAACATAATACTCAAAATGTGTATTATATAATATTTAATATTGTCAAACTTCTAAAATATTTAATTTGAGATTTTGAGTGCATCGAAAATTATCGTATATAATATAAGGACTTTTTTTTGCTCAGCTATGTAATTAGTCATAATATGTACTAGAAATTTCATCAAGTATGATTTTCACTTGCGATGGTTTTTTCCACATCCTTTTTCTATCAAGTTCAATAGAAGTGTGCGATTAGTAGAAACGGTATGAATTCTTGAGCTCATCAAAATCTAAATCAAAGTAAAATTTTGTAATATTGCAGCAATTTTAGGTACTACTTAAGTCCGAATTGGGAAATTATTGCCCGTCACGGTGATTGTATTTATTAAAACATATTTAAATTCCATTAAATTTACCTATGCATTTACTATTAGTATGCGACGCTAACTTATTTTACACACATCCAAATTTATATATTGATTTCTCGACCGGGTCCAACTTAATTGTATATACTCGTACTTCGCGTTACAGATATAAGTTTATGTATTCGACTTTTGTTCCACAGACTCGGAATAATCCAATTTGGCCAATTTTAACACGTTATTCTGATTGTGATCAGCTTACACTCTAAAATGAAATTCAGGAATCGAGGTTTGTCGTTACGACCAAAATACCAAACGATTTAAACTTTTAGATTCTGTGTGGAGCGAAAATGATTATGGTTTTATACATTTTAACTTAGGAAAATTGGGATAATCGGTACGACATTAAACAAATATTATTAAAGAAAATATATGATGCTTTTTTTATTGTTTTACCGAAATATGACATATATATATTGTTGACAAAACATCACTATCAACAGAACTCCGCTCAGAATCGTTTTTTCGTCAGTAATGGTTAATCGTTGCTAACAGATAGACACTAAACTACCTCTAACAGTAGCTGCATTCGTCCCCATTGTTTTAGGACGTCTTTTTTGAATATACTTTACTCTGGATAACTCATTGGGAAAACAATTTTGGAAATACGGTATCGTATATATTTTTAATTAGATATGTTATGCTACGGGAGTCTTAGAAATTACGGCCAAATTAAAAATGGCTGTATACTGAAATACCCAGAAGAAAATATGGCCGAATGAAAATAGGGCTAATTGAAAATGTTGGATATATAATTAAAATTATTTTAAAACATGGCCCAAGACAAAAATTTTAGGTGTATACAATGCAATTTTTTTAGTATTTATTGTACGTAATTATTGCTTACCGTGCTTACAATAATCGTTTTTTCTATTTTCTATTTTCTATATTATTTTTCATTCTAGTAGGTACATGATCATCATATTTTCCTCTGGCCATTTCAATTTATAGCTATTTTATTCGTGGCCATTTTTAATTTGGCGATTATAACCGACGACTATGTTATGGGTAAATATAGGCCTAATTTATCTACAATCGTTGCTGTACTAATTAATTGCAGTATAGCCCCTTTCTAAAACAAACCGTCTATATTCTTATGTATTTGTAATCACGTTCAAATAATATAGTATTGGCGAAAAAACCGAACGAATTCGTTAAACTATGTACCTAAACTTAACTACAGCGCTGTAATCTACAAAATAAAAGCCATCATAAAATTTTATTTTGTACGAGCAAAACTAATATAATACAGAAACTAGTATCGAATAAACAAAATTTGTTATAAACATACTAATATAAATGTAGACACGCCTTCAAATTACTCGCAGAGACCGAGAAACGTTTATATACATATCTTTGAAAGTACCTGCAGCAAGTTGATTAGACACGATAAGTTAGCAAACCTATTTCCCCAGCTCCTTATTTATAAATAACTAAGTAAGTAAGTATAGTTACGAGAGTGGATGTCGGGGTGACAGAGGGAACTCACCTATTCTGGTTAAAGTCGTGCGTAACTTTCCGTTATGCAGTACAATTATACGGAAACTTACGATGAAATAAAATATATTGTTACTCTGGGTGTATAACAAGTTGTATTTATATATAGCATTATATAACCATGTAATATAATCGCAACACTCTTTTTTCTAGAAATAAATATTTCCGTTGCGGCGCCTATTTACATACCCGTATATCCGAATTCAGTTCGAAATGAAATGTATCAAAGTTGGTTTCAGTAGTTTTACATAAAAAACGTACGTGTATTTCATATTCAATAAGCAGAACAAATTACAGAATATCTACAGAAGATGCATTTGTGTATGGAAAATTATGTTAAAATAATTATGATACATTTGTACACAAAAATTTGTAAACTAAATGTGTAGTTGCTTATTATAAAAATCGTGCAAATGGGGTTGTGGGGACATAGTCACTATGGGTCTGAGATGTGTCCATAATTTTACAATCTCCAAAGTTGGTAATAGTAAGTACGTAGTAGTAAGTTTTTTTGTGGACAATATTTCTACCAGCTGACTTGTTCGGATTTAAACGTATTCCTTAGCACTTTTTCTGAAAGAAAGTCGGCCTTGGAAGGTATTAAAGTACCTCAAAAGAAGGTCATTTTTCGATTTTCTCAGTAGTTTTATCATTAAATTTGAAAACCGAAAAAAAACAGGAAAATATAAGAATTATATTAATAAAATATTACGGCTTAATTTTTTTCTGTGCACAACTTTTCTACCAGTACTTTTGCTCCAATTTTTCTAAAAGGAAATTTCACTAGCGAGGTACTTTCAAGAGGTCATTTTTCGATTTTCACAAGAGTTTTCCCAGAAAAAGTGAAGAACTATGATAAAACATTGGGAAATTGGGAAAAACGAAAAACGTAGGAAAACTGGAAAATCGATAGAACATTAAACAAATATTATTAAAGAAAATATATAAAACCTATTTAATTATTTTACTATAAAATGACATATATATTGTTGACAAAGCATCACTATCAAACTGAACTCCGATCAGAATCGTTTTTTCGTAAGTAATGGTTTATTGTTGCTTACAGGTATATATTAATTTATCTATAACAGTGGCTGCTCCTGTCCCTATTATCCTAGGACATCTTTTCTATTTATAATATAATATAGTATTTGTATGTTTATATTATTACTCTTTCCTTTATTATTTTTATTATTATTATGAAATCCGGTTTTTATGTAGACTACTAAATAAAAAAAAATAATAAGCAATAAAAAAAGGTCTGTGCTATTCGAAATTAACTATCACTGAACAACAAACTTAGTAAATGATATCATCGGAGAAATATTTGAGTTTTAAACCCGGTTTTTTTTTTTACAAAATGTACCTACACAATCGAATCATTTTGGTCAATTACGTTATTTACCAATGATCGTCTTCTTTCACCGTAACTATGTAAAAAATGCAACTATGTAACTATATTTATAATTATGTATATTATGTACCATTGCAGGAAAATATCATATCACACGTGGGATGCGTGTTCGTGCGTCACGCCAGTGTAGTGCGTACGAACCCTTAGTAGTAACGACTAATGAGTTCGAAGTTTCAAATTTCCACCAAAAATAGAAATTTTTTCCCGCTATACTTTTAGATATATTTCTGATGGTTTCTTCTGGACCAAATCATAATAATAATCTATGCAATTCGAGGTATTTTAATAACCACGTCCAATAGAATAATTGAAGTAGGAGTAAATTTTAATCGTAAATTCGGTATATTTTGGGAGAAGTGTACATAGTACATACGTGTATGTTTTTTTTCAGCAACTCCGAATAAAGCTATAGATATAGAATTTTTTTACATAAATTGAGTTTAAGCTCAGTATATGTTTTTGAGGGTTTTGACTTAATCAACTCTATCAGCTTTATTATGCTAATATTTAATGTTTTCAGAGATTTTCATAAAACTTCGATTTCTACAGTAAGTATAGACGTGTACTGACGGAGGTTCACTGATCATGGGAAAATTTTTGTATAATTATTAAATGTCTGTATGTATTTTTATCGATGTACATTAATGAATCGATGTCATGTTTTTGAAATTTTTTATATTAATATAATTGATTAGACAAATCGATTTCGTTTCTATTACACATTGTCAGAAATGTACAGAGTGGTCCATTTATCACGAATCATGGCGATTTTTTCGAAAGATTTTATGTGAATTTATATTTTTGTTTTTTTTTTTTCAATTTTTTACCCTTCTTCTTTGTCATACTATAAATTAGTAAACATTTTCGATTTTCATATAGGAACCCATAACTCTCTTTTAAACACAGAGGGATATTTTTCTGAATTATTCTGATATTTAACACCGATATGGGATTTACTGATTATTATGAGCTATAATGAGTTTAAAATTCAGACTCCGGAGAAGTATAGACGGTAAACGTAATAAGATTCATACTGCCTATTTTTAGAAGATAAGTTGACAGCCATTCCCTTGTTTCGCTGGTAAATTGAAAATTCAATCGCTCTGTATTATATACAGATTATAATATATATACGCGGACAGTCGGGCAATTCGTGACAATATTTGTAGCTCTTACACGACCCGAGAACAAATTTAAATCGCGAAAAATAAGTTTTTTTTCTTCTACAATATAATTTTTTATGTTTAGACGCATTTTCCTACTGCGTATGTAAAATATATATAAGGTGTAGATGTAATATTTTTACTAATATTATTATATTCGCGTATAAGAGGCCACTCTTCTCGATCGTGGAGCGCGATCATCCGTGACGATAATATATTATAACGTCTCGTGTAATATAAATCGCTACCTATAGTGCGATCAGCTTCGATCGAATGAGTTCGTTATCGTTTCCAAAGAACCTCGGAACGACGCGGCTCGTGTTTATTATATTATACTGTATACACTAGTGGTTCTAAGGATGACGCGAAATTCTCGGTAAAATGATCAAATAAACATAGGAAATTTTAATTGTTCTTCCTGACTATAATATGCAAGCCGTATCGATTTAATGCACTAACAAATATAAAATATTATGACAAAGAAAAAAACGAAGACTCACAAAAACAGCAGTGGAAGACGATACGGTATTCACTCTTTTCACCGTTGTCCCTACAGAGTTCTCTAATTTTATAAAAAAAAACCCGCCGGGATCGAATTTCACATTAAATAATCAACTTTTTCACAATGTATTATTATTTATTACTATTGTAATTTTTTTTTTAAATTCCTAAAAATATTAATATACGTGATCAACTTCCAAATAGAATAGGGTATTTACTATTTATATGCGTACTTACTGTAGTCGCACGTGTTTTTCTTCTAAAATAACAGTTTAAAACACAGAGTTTTAATGAATTAAGCATATTTCGACGATAAGGCAAAGTAGTGTTCGATTCTCGTGGACAACGATAATATTAATAAAAAAAGATTGATATGCACTGGTATACACACTAACGCCCGGTCAAACACATGTGTAAGGCGATTAATTCGCCACATGAATGTAACGATCGTCCCTGAAAATTTCGAGTAAATACTTTGATTTCAGTTATTATTATTATTTTTTTTCATTACCTACCCCTATATCTATTGGAATAGGTTAATTTTTTCTTTCGACGGTTTTATTAAAATTGTACTCTTGTTCTGTATTCCGTAAACGCATCGAATATTGATTTTTCCAGAATAAAAACATATAGTTTGTTTAAAGTCCAATGATGTTCCGTTGTTTATAATATAAGTTATGTAACAGCTAGTTAAAACGCAGATACGGATTGTCTGGTGGAGCGCGCTGGAATGGAAGCTAAAGGGTTATACCCCCTCTCCCTTGCATTTGCTTAAAAATACAATAACTCCGAGTATGTATATTTAGTAACATTGTATAACCTTACAATGTTTTGATATTTCAGTCCAGTTACGAGGAAACGCTCAATTTACTATAAACAAATTGCATTTTATTGATCCGGTTTTTAAATACCCATTGTCGATAATTAGGTACAGAAGACGAGTCTACGATTTATTCGCGATTATTTATAATGTGTACCTTAAACGATTACACTAATATTTTTTTTACTTTTTACTATTATATCACTACGTATAAGTAAAACCCACGATGAACATCATGTTAAATTTTCAAAAATGTTTACCGGATCAAAATAATTCTATCCAAATAATAGGGAATAAATAAAATTTAAAAAACACGAACATACTTCTTACGTGGGTGTAGCCACTGTTGCAGGTTGAAAGTTGGGAAGGTAGGATATAGTAGGGAATTGAATATATATCTGTAAGCAACGACAAACCATTGCTAACGAAAAACGATTCTGAGTGGAGTTCAGTTGATAGTGATACTTTGTGTATATGTCATATCATGGAAAATCAAAAATTACTCTTCTTCTATAGTACCTTCCCAGTCCGATTTCTTTTCAGAAAAAGTGCTAGGTACTCTTAAAAATCGGAAAAAAATTATTTTTGAAATTTCGTACACAGTATACAAAATTAAAAATAAAAAGTAAACATTATTGTAAAACCAATACATTCCTCGGTTCACTCAAAATCTGTTGTATGATAAGTGTGCTACTGTTGAGTATTTAGTTTTATAATTTATAACTGTATATCTACGTAACGATAAATATTGTTGACAGATAGCAGTAAGTAATTTAGGATTTCACCAAGGAAAGAGATTATAATTAATTTGGAGGTTGTGTATTATTATAAACAGTGTAACCAGACTAAAAAGAAAAAAAAAATGTATTTTCAGGTTTATGTTTTTGTGGTTATAATTCAAACTATCCTAAAATTAACAATGAAATCAGACATCAAGCTATAGGTGTGTACCAACAGGTATAGCCGGTATATGTAATTATTATAGTTTTATTAATATGAGGGAGTTATACTCCCCTAATTTGCCATGAAAAATACGTCAAATATATTTACAGACATATCAAAAAAATAAATCAAATTTATCATAATTTAATATATTCTTTGCAGAGTTCAGAGTCTAAAACTCGAAAATTTAAAATGCCTATAAAGAACATAAAAATCTTCAGAATGTCTCGAAAAAATTATTATCTTCTCAATTATCTATAGGAAAGACAAAATATACAACATTTACTCATTGAAGATGAATAGTTTGTCTAGATACATGAGATACATCACGACTGATGCACTTATTTATATAATATTATTGTTTTTAATTTTTCTTTTTTATATAGGTACACAATATTATTATTCGTACGTATACGACACAATGCTGTAAATAATGCTTGTATACGTTCGGTGTACTCGTAATATTGTTGGACTTCCTATACGCGAGTCCGCGGATCGACCTCGCGCGTATCTATCGAACGCGGTTCCGTGTCGAGGACGGCCGAGTTTCGGACGCGCCGCGGTCGCCGTGCGAGGTCGTTAAAGTTTTCCCGCGGACGTTTGCCGCCGCCGGTCGTGAAAACGGCACGTAAGCACATTTCGTATTATATGATTATAATAGTTAATATATAGGTCAGTCGCACACTTTGACCAAATGCTTCGTCCGGACCATGGGCACATACAGTGGAGAGACCGTGGGGAGGGGATGGAAAATAAGTGCCCCCCCCCCCCGAAAAACCGCAGATTTACAACCGATAACGGAATATTAATTAGTTGTACAATATACATATAGTGCCTACTAGTGTTGGAATTACAATCCGGATGCTCGAACATTTTAAAATCCGGGTAAAAATGATTTTTGTTATCCATAATAGTATCAACCCTTCAGGCAGTATAAATACGCAGTACTTTTGAGTGGAAGACTTTTTTCTTAAAGGAGATCTGACTGAAGAGGTACTTTAGAGAGGTATTTTTTTTATTTACCCAGTTTTTTTTCTCAATAAATAGGAAAAACGTAGCAAAAGCGGGAAAAAATGTACAATATTAAACAAATATTACTAAAGAAAATGTTATTATTTTACCATAATATGACATATTTATATATATTGTTGACAGAGCAATGTTATCAACTGAACACCGCTCAGAATCGTTTTTTCGTTAGCAATGTTTAAACGTTTCTTACAGACACATTAAATTACCTTTAACAGTGACTGCACCCGTCTCCATCATCCTAGGACAGCTTTTTTTATAAGGATGGTAATAAACGTTAATTTACACCCGCCTACCTCTGTACGGTATTGAAATTAAGTCATGAGGAGCATAACCCATTTCTTGAACTAAAAAACATTGTATTTTAATGAATTATATTATTTACAGATTTGTGTTTACGGTTTTGCATCATTTAACGTTTTGATGCATACTTAGATTCCTCTATTTTTTGATTAACGTAGAAATTATTTATATTATGATCAATAGAAACCGATATTTAAATTTGATATAGAGAAGAATATATTAATAATGATATTTATTTTAGATTCTGAGCACAGCGAGTGATCTAATTGTAACTATGATGTGTATTTTTGTTTTATTATTATTATTTTTGTCTGTGAACAACTTTTCTGCCAGAAATCTAAATCCAATCGAAAAACGACAAGGTACCTTTTTTTATTTATTTCTTAATTTGTTCGTTGAATTAGGACGTCGTTTTTATATTTTCTGTGTAGTTTTTTTGATAATTAGGCAAAACTGAAAAATAAACATAAAAAGAATGAGAAAATTTATGAAAAAGATGTTTTTATTATTTTCAATTTAGTTTTTTTGTTGTGATTCACTTAAAAATATTCATAGAAACTCAAAAGTTAGACAGAAAACTAATATTTACCTTTAATAGAAGTAGTAAAATATTCAAAACATTTCAGCTATTTTTGAGCTATTTATAAACATTATAATTTTGCGAGTTTTTAAGTAATTTTTATTCGATATTTACTCTTTTGATAAAATTGTTAGACCAAACAGAAATACTTGAAAATTTGCCAGAAGGTATTATTATAAGTCATACTTAGTAGTTAAAAATTAATTAAAAGGTAATGTATTTTTTTTTTTTTTATAAGTTTCAAAATCAAATTATAAATATTATCTACGGTCTTTCAAACATATGTTAACGAAATCTTCTCAGAATCGTTTTTTTTTTTTTTTTTGAAGGGGGGAATAATTAATCTTTGTATACAGATATATATTAAATTCCCTTTTTCATCTTATCCTCCACACTTCTCACCTACTTCAGTGGCCCAGTCATCTTGTGAAGCATGTATTTTTTAATATAAATATTATATTATATGTTTATTAGTTTTCATTTGGTTAGCATATTATTTTCTATCTTTTAAACGTATACAAAATTATATTATTCTTTTACTATACAAATACATAACCTCGGATCTAAATAAAAATAGCTAAATTATAACAATACTATCGTGTATATGTTTTCACTCTATGTAGCCTGCGTACAACACCGTAAATTAGCTGTAACCGATGTTGTAGATTTAGACATTTATTGGGTATTATATGGTTATTTATCGTATAATTATTTATTAAATAGTTATAGTTATCTTCATTTACTAATGCAATCACATAGTACATGCTTATACAAAAATAATTATTCCCTCCTCTAAAAAAAAAAAAAAAAAAAAATGGCTAAAAATGGACAAATTTTTAGTTTCCGCTAGTGTCTGAATGATTAAATGGTTTACATTTACCCGTTTCTGAGACAACAAAGAGACAAGCATGTAAGTGGAAGGGGACTGAGGTGGGGTTAATTTAAAAATATTATCTATACTTTCGAGCGAAGTTCCGTTAAACACAGTATATTAATTAACATTTTTTCGGTTTTAATCAAAATTTGAATGTAAAACGAAGATAAAAAAAATAATTACAATAAAACGCTCTATTTTATTCATTTATGAAGAACTTTTGATGGATCTCGTGTAACATTTTCGAACTTAACTAATTATTTTTTGCATAAAAAACCAAATAAAATCTAAAAAAAAAAAATATATATAAAATATAAAATGACTATAAATAGCTAAAACATTGCTTGAATATTTTGGAAATTTAACCACGTCTAGAAAGGGCTTATAGATAAAGGTAATAATTGCTGGTTACTACTATTATTTTCGACTGAATTATATAAAAAAAAAACCAAATTTAAAACAACAGAAAATGCTATTACGTAAATTCCCTACATTTCCCCCGTTTTTTTTCAATTAATAAGAAAACTACAAGGAAAAAAATAAATAAAATTATTTCCTCTATGTACTTGACAGCAAACTAACTTTAACAAAAATTACCTCTATAGAAAAAGGTGGCCAATTGTTTGTTCTTACTTCTTCGTCACAGTCGCGTAAATTTGACGAGTCTGACAAGTAACACCACATTTTTAGGTTGGCCAAAATTGTAACGAAACGGGTATTAAGCGATGGAGGTCCAAGTGAGCGTATATTCCCCAATTTTTTTTAAGGTTTTTTCTTTGCTTTTTATACCACGATTCTTCAATATCCATATATATAATAGCTAGGTTAATGTTTATTGTTGATAAGCGGGTAAATATACGGGCCTGTCTTTTTCGTTTCCGGTCTCGTAACGTAACAGAAACATTAAAATACAGTTTCTGTGCGTACTTATACCTATAAATTGTTTATACGCGAGGTTAATGTCGGCGACAGCCGTTTTTTTCGCTTTCCGCACGATAAGAATAACGCAAAATTAAAACGCCCGTGTCGCGCGGACTGAAGTGTTATCGCGGGTAATTGCCTTGAGGGGACAATTATAAACATTGTGGTTTTAAAATACAAAATAAAAATATTAATCTATCGATAAGAGCCGTCAATCGTGGGGATTGGGTACCTGTAAAAAAACATTTGAAACCCAAACTTGGTCCATAATTATGGTTGAAAAGTTCAAAATAAAATTCTTTTATTTTTTGTTTTTGGTAACGTTTAACCAACCTAAAAAATTATCAATTGTTTAATATTACTGATTTGTAGTTGTCTTTCAGATTCTGAGTGGAGCGAAGAAGCTTATGGTTTTACAATGATGTTTCTTTTTTTCTGTGAACAACTTTTATCAGCAACTTTACTCCGATTTACAACGATAGCACTATTTCTAAAAGGAAATCTGACCGAGAAAGTACTTTGAGGAGGTAATTTTTTGATTTTCCTAATAAATGGGAAAAAACATAGGTAAACTATAGGAAAAATGAGAAAATAGGACAATATTAAATAAATATCATTAAAGAAAATACATAATGCCTATGTTATATATGTTATATTATTTTACCATAATATGGCATACATATTTTTGATAAAGCAACACTATCACAAACAACTCCGTTCAGGGCTCAGAATCATTTTTTCGTTAGCAATGGTTTATCGTTGCTTACAGATATATATTAAATTTTCTCTCTAATACCTTTCTAACTTCTCACCTACAACAGCGGCTTGACCCACGTAAGAAATATGTTCGTCTTTTTCTAATTTTAGATTTTCTCAAAATCTCAAGTATTTAATAGTATTTTGAATAATTAATTTCAAAAGTATCTGTAATTGTATTGGAACATTATCATTATTATTTTGTTGATTGCGTACACTCGAATACGCCTATAATAGTATAACTTGCGTTTTAAATTATTTATATATATATGTGTATTTTTCGTATTCGAAATACTTTTGAAAAATATTTTCTACGTGACTGCTATCGAACCACAATATGATTGGAAAAAATATCAATCGAAATCATACTTCGACGTTATGCTCTATTAAGTTTGTACTTGCTTTGCAAGACCACCGGATGAACGATCAGATTGATTGCCGTCCTTGTCGCGTGCGGCCGTCACACGATATGTTCGTCGCTATCCGCCACCGACTTCGTCCTCGTCGCGGATCCGTCGAAATTCGCTATTCCTACCTGCAGGTTTCCCGTGTTCGCGATATTTGTCACCTAGTTGGACAATAATATTACCACTACCCGACCGCGTTAAATTTGCTTAAAGTTTTTCCGATGGGAAACACCGCGACTGCTTTATTGTCTTGTAGTAATACAAAAAATAAAGAAAAAAAAGAAAGAATATAAAAATACATATAAATAATTGGCTGATCAATATTGTAAACATTTCTGTTTGTTAATTAATGTAATATGAATGCGTATTTTCTCTATTTTATTATTTAAATATTACTGATTTTTCGTTAATAAAAAACCGTTGTTTTTTATTTTTATAATAATAACCACCGCCCTTTCTATTCTCTAATTTTCTGTGCCCTCTTTTTTTTTTCTCAAATTGAATTTATAAAGATGTTAATCTAAGTATGAAATATTAGATTTGATAAATAAAACCGATTGTTTTTCATAATTAATTTAAATCTGAACGTTTACTATCTATTTATTAGATTTTTATTCCTATAAATGATAAATGCTTACGTAAATAATAAAGAGTATTTTATCTGTTATATTTATCAATTCGTCACAATTCTCAGCAAATAAAATTGAACCTTATAGTTGGACACCACTTTGTAGTAACAAAGAAACGAGAAAATAAATATGTATGCACAAATATATGTTAAAGATGGGATGGTCACTATGCAGTACCTCAAAATGGGAACAGGTTTGTATAAATTATAAATTCCTTTCTCTATTTGTGGTAACACGAAAAATAAATAATTTTCAAATGTATCAAAAGTTCGGTTTAATAATTATATTACGAAGACATTCCTCCTGATGTTTGGAGAGATTCGGAATCCTTAATTCGAGAATGGTGACGGGATCAATAAATAAAATTAAAATATAATTATTTTGCCAGCACACGGTGTTGGAACGCTAAGGTTATTTTAAGTGTCATGTGTCCTCACCTGGTTCTGGAATTGTTGGACGGTAGAAACAACTAAATTAAAATAATCTAATTTAAAATAAATTAACACTTCGCACCTGTGTGCACTCAGATAAAAAATATTAATTTATAGTTAGCGTTGATGAAAAGTTGAATTGAATAAAATAATTATACAAATGAATTGAACACGAGTGTTTCGGCTGCTATAAGTCGGAGCCAGTGGTCCGAGAGATATTATACAAAAGAAAAGGTAGTAGTGACTGTATGTGCTCCGTACAGGGTTCTCGAGATAGTGAGCGTCTAGGGATTTCTCGAGTGGCCAAGCGGCTCGAGTTTCTGTGAAAAAACCGTTTTATTTTATTTGAATTTTGTATGGGAATAATTCTAAGCGTACATAGTGTAGAAATTTGACGATGGTGGTGCGATTTTACAGACGTTTTATATCTCTGCATTTATTTGATACGTATTGAAATATTACGAATGCAAGTAATAAATGATATACGGATCCTTCTCGAACAACGAAAAACCGTTATTATCTGTGAGCTTAAAACGGCCCCGTTGGCCATCGCGTTGCTAGAAGATAACTGATAATAAAATTATTTCTATACATGGGGGTGTTGTACGGAGTATATAAAAATGCAGTACGACTGTGACGGCGACGCGGCAGTGTCCTCGGAGATCTGAAGCGGATGTCGTACATTTCTACAATATTCGACCTGTTTTAAAATATTTTATTTGTAAAGGACCTATCCCTCTCGAAAACCGAACGCTCCGTTATATTTTTTAAACAGAGAATATACCGAGTACACTCTATTTCGGAGAGTACAATATTCTCATTCGTATACAATAATATACTGTTGTGCTTATAAAAACAGCTCTTATAGGAGAAGTTCGAAGCAGAGTTTTTTATTCGACGCATGTCCGAAAAACTTCAAATGGAATAGACACGAGAATTAGGCAAATAATGAGCATGTTATAAATTTACAATACAATGTCTAACCTCCGGTTTTTCTTAGAAGAAAATCTTTTAATGATATCGTCCACTGGTTTACTCACTTCCTGATGAATATGCAACAGTGCGAGCCCGCGTAAGCAATCTTGGTACCAAAAATATGACGCCAAAAACCTTGACCGAATAACGATAGCAATTTTCCTAAAAGAAAATCCGATTGTGGAGGTACTTTAGAGAAATCATCCTTCGGTTTTCTCGAGATTTTTCCCAGCAAATGTGAAAAAACAGGAAAAAACATAGGAAAATCGGGAAAATCGGTACATTTAAAACAAATGTTATTAAGGAAAATGAACATTGCCCGTTTTATTATTTTACCATAATATGACAAATATACTCTTCGCAAGCAATGGTTTATCGTTGCTTACAGGTATTTATTTAATTACTTATAACAGTGGCTGCGACCGACCCTATTATCCTAGCACAGCTTTTTAAGCAATAGAATTATTTTTTGACGAACAAAAAATATACACAATATTGATTCTCGTTTGAGTTATAAAAGACGACCCCGAAAGGGTCTACAATTTCGTCCATAATATCTGTGATTTTTATTTCGTACTATTTAATGCTATATTTTTTATTGTATATTTTTCTCTATTCAGGATATTTATACAAGGAAATTGCTATTAAATAGATTTTACGATATTCTGATCACTTCTGTATTCCCGTTTGAATTTGCATAGTTGAATCGTTAAAAAATATATTTTTTCTGAATAAAATCGAAAGTAATATTGTAATAGATTCATTCATTCGTTAAGAAATCCAAAAAACATTTTGGATAAAATCGGTTATATTTTTAAAATGAACGCGCAAATTATCAATTTAATGATTTTACAATAACGGTTAGGGCGAAAATAATTGTGGCGCTGATTAAAATGACAATGATAATCACGCAAAATTACTTTGATTGAAAATGTATGGTCGTACGGTCGTGCCATAAATTGTCATTCGAATTGTCTCTAGATAAACTGCAGCGGTATATGGTTTCGATGAATTGTTTTCCATTATAATTTGATGCGAGCTTAACCGTGGGGGTTTGAATGCGAATGTCCATTTCCGAGTGGTTTTTTTTTCGTTCAAACTTCGGGACTCGGTTTCCTGGAACGTAATGTTATTATTTTCGTTTTCGCCGGATGACCGTCTGAGTTTTATTTATTTTTCCGTCCTTATCGGCCACTTATTGAACCGTACCGTCACACACCTAATCCCGACTTGCCGCCGAAATAAATTCACTATTTTATTTATATTCATTCTTTCACTATCGTATACGGTTTTTATTCGAAAAAATAATAATCATAATAATAAAATCGCAAAAAATATGTATTGTTAAATTATTATTCATTATTTTAATATTATAATAATAATAATTTCATTATTTTCTAATAATTAAACAGGCTTCAAACATATTTTGTGTAAATAATAATTACAATTTAAGGGCGACGAATCGAGTTTTTAATTGTAATTTATGAATAATTTTTTAATTTTTAATTTTTTAAGGTTTCTTTAGAAGTCAAAACTTTGTGATAATAAGTAAATCATTTTTTTTATTATATTGTTCTAATATTGTTATAATTTTCCATCAATAAATAAACAAAAAAGAACCTCAACATATTATGCAAAATCAAATTTAATTTTTGAACTTTTATAATGATTCAAATTTGTAGATGACCTAGCATTGTTTTAGTTAAGTGTTAAAAATACCTAGAAGATCGGGCTAAAATACTTTCTGTATTTTATGTTGGTACTAAAAAATGAAATTATCGGTAAAAAAAAACGCTCCTAAAGAAATCTGCGGTAAAAAAAAAAAATGTATATATATTTAATTCAATATTTATTTTATTTTTCATAAATGCCAAATTTAACACCCCTAAAACGTTTCCGTTCCAATCACCTACTTATTCTGCTCGCATGTAAACCCGACACTGCCCAACCTTTGGACGGTTATTCCCGTTAGAGGATGCATAATCAGAAACTTTGTATTTAGAAAAAAAAAATGTTGTTAACGACCTATTGTATACGTAAAACGACGCGTCAAAAGTATAGTAAAAGCGTGCTGGGTCCAATACACATTTAGATTTTTAAATGGCTGTTTGATTGATACGACTTAATTGTTATCTATTATTAAAACATATACCTAATAATATAAAATTATATAAATATTTTACCTATTATTTTTAATTATTATATGAATCGCGTATTAATACGATTTACGATTACGGCTCAGATAACTTGCTTTTCGTTTGTCTATAGATAATGAAAAATCCACAAATGTACACCGATCTAGATAACATGCATCTTAACTATCCACGTTCCGTTTCTAGTCGAGTCTTTTTGATCATTATTGTAGCCAGCTCAAATGTTTTTCTCGCTTTTTCCTAAACTAAAAATTGTACGAATCGTATTTAGAAATAAAACCGCACGATCTTATCGCACGCCAAAATCGAAATACATTCCACAGAGTCGGCAGCAACAGTGACGGTGTATCCGTTTAATATTCACGTACACGCGTGTGCTTTAAGCCTTCGCAATAATATGCACTCCGCGGTTGTTTATGATTTTAATTATTTTATAATCTAAATCAATTTAAGTTAGACATTATTTAAAAGTTTCAGAAAAATCGTGCGTTTCAATCAGCGCCGGTTTCCATCTCAATATAAACACCGCCCAAAATTGATATATATATATTTTTTTTTACATTTTTTCAATCCGGTTATTTTTCTCTGTCGAAACCTTCATCACGCGTGATGATACGTCACGTACGTTATACTTCCTGAAATAATTGTTTTAGCCGCGGCGATATTTATATTCTAGAGGCGTATAGAGGAAGAGAAAAAAAACTCTGCGAATAAGCCGTTGATGGTTGTTTTAGATTCCGAGTGCAGCAAAGATTTGCAAAGATGTTTATTGTAATTTTTGTTTTATCTGTTAACAACGTTTCTATCAAAACACTTGCTCGAATTACTACGTATAGTACCTTTTCGGAAAGGAAATCGGCATGAAAAGGTAATTTAATGAGGTAATTTTTTCGATTTTCTCAAGAGTTTGTTCATCAAATTTGAAATAGATAGTTAAAATATATTATGGTCTTTTTTTTTTTGTGAACAAATTTTCTATCAGCATTTTGCTCCAACTTTGAATGAAAACAATATTTCCAAAAGGAAATTTCACAGGGAAGATAATTTTTCGATTTTCTCATCAAATTTGAAAAACCGGGAAGAACGTAGGAAAATTGAGAAAATCGGTACGACATAAAACATATATTATTGAAGAAAATGTATAAACCCTGTTTAATTGTTTTACTATAATATGACATAGCCGAGATAGCATTGACATAGGTTTGTTGACAAAGCACCACTATCAAATGAAATCGGCTCGGAATTGGTTTTTTTCGTAAGCAATGGTTTATCGTTGCTTACAGGTATACATTAAATTATTTATAACAGGAACTGCATCCGTCTTCATTATCTTTTTATTTAATATTCCTGTTTCAGTATTTCTTTTTCTTCCTTATTATTTATTTTTACTTGATAATTTTATTATGACATCGACTGTTACATAGTATATTATTTTAAAAACAAGCAGACTTAACATAAATCATACGTTTCAATAACAATAAAGACAATAATGTATTAACCTCGATCTATATTACATGAGAGAGATATCAAATTTAATTTCGGTAATTCATGAATGTTTCCTTATCGGATAACGTTCGACGGATACCTACGTAACTCCCGAGTTGTTAAACAAATAACGTTTGTTGAGTGTTTGTGTTGTATGCACGTAACGCGGGTACTATTGTGAATGTAGTTTTCGATTTTGAACCATACAAATGGATGAAAAGAATGCATTTTATGAAAAGCTGGATGAATATTTTAAATTGTAATCTAAAAAATGTCCTCGACTAAATGTCCTCAATTCAACTGTAATTGCAGAAATCAAAAAAAAAAAAAACAAAAATCAAAACGTAAGTAATTTTGGACTCAAATAAAAATGAACTTAATCAATCCATATTATAAATTTTAACACGTTTAAATAAACATAAAAAAACTACTAATATAACAAACTACGAATGGTTTATGAAAAATATAACGTAATATTACACGGTTTATTGACCGCAATTGTTATCTTTTTGTTCATTTAACCATAATATAGAAACTACAGTTTACTATGATATAATATAATTATTTATTGCTAAACAACATAAAAAATATTGTTTTATAATAATTACACAAAGTATACACAGTAGGTATTTTCAATGACACGAAATGGATGTCCATATAATGTATTTTCGTCAAAATTCACGATCTGCACGAATTACACTGTCTGGATATCCGGTTAATGAAATGAGAGATTTCGCTATGTGGATGCGATATATATATATATATATATATTTATGTTTTTGTTTTTATCAATACTTTTTGCGGCGTCTCCCAGGACCGAATGAATCCAAACTTGGAAACTCTAGTTGTTTCATAGGCGGACCGAAGTGATCTAGTTGAATTTCACCGTATTGTCGAGAGAAGATAGTGTTATTTTAGCCTTGCATATCCCTACAGACCCCGGGGGGATGATTTTAGTGTATGCGTGGTATAAATATTAAGAATGTGTTTTTTGAGAATTTCAACTTTCAACACCGTTATTCAACAATTTTTAAGTTTAAATATTTATTTTGCTTTCATAGGAAATAGTGTTGAGACTTATATAGATAAAAAAAATGTTACCTATCTATCATTGGATCTAACAGCTATGTAGATAGCTGTTGAGTCACATATCTATAGATAATATTAGATGATACGTTTACTTATCTAGATATATTTTATTTAAATTTCATATTAATTTTA
>CABPRJ010000516.1:0-279143 GCA_902439185.1 Cinara cedri | reverse complement strand
GGGGGGGGGGGGGGGGTGATTTTAGTGTGTGCGTGGTATAAATATTAAGAATGTGCTTTTTGAGAATTCCAACTTTCAACACCGTTATTCAACCATTTTTAAGTTTAAATATTTATTTTGCTTTCATAGGAAATAGTGTTGAGACTTATATAGATAAAAAAAATGTTACCTAACTATCATTGGATCTACATAGCTGTTGAGTCACATATCTATAGATAATATTAGATGATACGTTTACTTATCTAGATATATTTTATTTAAATTTCATATTAATTTTAGTTTCCGAGTGGAGAGAAGAAGCTTATAATTTTATAAAGATGTTTTTTTTTTTTTCTGTGGACAACTTTTCTACCATAAAACTTGCTCTGATTTTTACGTGTAGCACCTTTTTAGAAAGGAAATCGACGTAGAAAAGTGCTATAGGGGTAGGTCGTTTTTCGATTTTCTCCGGGATTTTTTCAGCAAATGTGAAAAACTGGAAAAAAACACGGGAAAAACGTAGGAAAACTGGGAAAATCGGTACAACATCAAACGAATATTATTGAATAAAATATACAGAGCCCACTTTATTATTTTAATATAATATGGCATATACTGTTGACAAAGCATCACTATCAACTGAACACCACTCAAAATCGTTTTTTTCGTAAGCAATGCTTTACCGTTGCTTACATCTGTACAATAAATAAAATAAAAACAATAAATAAACAGTGGTTGCACCTATTTTCGTTATCCTAGGATGTATTTTTACTGCTTCCAATCTACTGGTTTTATTATCGGCGAGAAAAATGGCTTATAAACTATAAAACCTATATAGTATAATACCTACACTTTATATTGCACCCGTTTCCATTATCATAGGACGTCCTTTTTGATAATATCTTTTGTCGGATTTTAATTTTCTTCGGACTTTGTACTAGACGACGCTACGAGCACTTTGAACGCAGCTTAAACATCACATCTGAGCCGAGGAAAACTATAATAGTAACTTCCAACACTAATGTAATCAATATATTAATTTCAGCTCGGTGAATGTTTATAACTATACACCTCTATATAAAAGGGTTTCTACGCGAAATGCGCTTTCAACATTTTGCGAATATTCAGTAAAACGAGTTTTCCGTTTTTGAATATTTTTAATCGGTGCCTATACTATTATTATATCTTACCATTTACATTGTTGCACTATTAACGAGGTTAAAGAAAATATAATCACAATTGAATCACATTATGAATATTCCGTGTAAGTATGAAATTAAAAAATAATAATAATGAAAAAAAGGCCGTAAATTATGTTTGGCTTGCATCAAACGCTGTCCGTTCTTTTTTGTTTTGTGTATGTGTGGGGAGGGAAGGGTTATTTATTGCTGTAAATTAAAATGAAAGAGGCGAAAGAAATGCGCCGGAAACAACAGAAACGGAACGGAAAACAAAAATCGTTTTTTAAATATTTACCATAATTAGAAGAGTCTGGGTGTAGACAATACAACTCAAAATGAAGGAAAATCGAAGACTGCCTTTGCGATCGAGTTTAATATAATTCTGGTTTAGTTTTTGTACTATTGTTTTTCCATGAATTAGTACGCTAGTGCGAGTACATCACGAAAACGAAACGTCAAACCCAAAAATGTATGCACGCAAGTATAGGTATATGAATAATATATTTTTATAAGTATAAGTCGTGTCAAAACAACTTGACATTTTTTTTTTTCGTTTATTATTAAATTCTTCGACAAAATAGGAGACGTGTAACAGTCGTATAGTTTATACGATTCGAATTCTTATTCTCCGTTTTCATAAATTATCAATTACTATTGAAAAGTTAGACGCAGAGGAAATCGTATATTTCGTTTTCGATTTCATTAAAATTCGTTTGACGTTAGACGACGAGTTTTTTTTCTTCGTCTCAAAACGGTCCTTTGGTCGTAACTTTCTTACGAATCGAATCCATTGTACTCAATTCGTCGAGACACGAGTCCTGAAATTTTCACGAACCGTGCATTAAAGGTCAGTTATTATTGTTTATTTAAATTTAAGTTTTGAATAGTTTTCGAAATATTTTTCTTGGCCGTCGTTATTTTATAAGTTTTATTGTAGATATATTTTACGTTTCTTGATTTTCCGTTTTTTATTTATTATTTTTTTTTTTTTCAAGCAATATTTTACATTTTACGCAATAATTTTTAAAACTCCTTACGAATAACTTTTCCAAGAAAAATATACTGAAACAAATTATTGCGTTCAAGCGAATTTCGTCCGAGTGAAAAACGATCAAACTTTTCCACTTGTTGTGCGTTATTTTTGCACTGTATAAATATATATATATATATATAAGGTTATTCAAAAAAACCAATAATAAAAAATAGTTACACGAATCCTCGAACGGAAAACGGCTTTCGGATTTTGACGGTGCAATTATATTATAGCAGTGTCACCGTAAAGGTATATTCTAGATTTTCGACGGGCGAAGTGTCTGAGGGGATTACGTCCTACACTAGTTCGCGATCCACAACGAATTTCCCAGGTAGATATATACGAAGTGTGCGGTGTATTGTACGCCGCACATTTGGAAATTACATCGTGACAGACGTTTTTCCGAGTCACGAAGACAAAACGAACCGACTGTATAACCGATTCGAAAACCAAACCCACACATGCACACATCACATACACACACACTGTTACAATAAACATATTCCGTCCATATCGTAACGATCGTTGAAAATCGAGAGTGAGAGAGAGGTGAAAAGAAAAAGAAAAATAACGTCAAACGAAAAAACGTCGTTTGCCGTGCTTGTGATGTATTCGTGCTGTCATAATATACAGAGCGGTACATTTTTTTGGCGATTTTCTCGGAGGACTCCAAGGTAATTTGATTTCTGTTTTTTTTTTTTTTTTTTTTCAATCGTTTTGGAATCGTTTAAGCTTCATTTTAACACTTTTTCAATTTTTACCCTACTCCTTACATGATCATTACCTTAGATGAGTATTGATTTTCAAATAGAAATCAACCTCTATTCCCTTATTTTAAACACGAAATTGAAATAGAAATTATTTCAACGTGATGGTAAAAAGTTGAAAATAGCGTCGTTGAATAAAGCCCGAACAATCCCGTAGAGAAAAAAACTCTGGTACTAACTCTGGTTCACGAGTTAAATCGATCACTCAGTATAATATTGTCCGACAACGATTCGAGGCAAAGCAATAATATCCCAACACCGCGTCATTGTCGTGGGTACACGATGTATGATATTCAATACGCTATGTATTTTTTTTGCGAGGTCAATTTCGTCGTGCTTTCATGAGGACACGGATAGAATTAAACAGCGAAAACCGTCTTGGCGGGGGATTTGACTTATCGACTCTTGTTCGGCAAAATACTGTTAGAACGTCGGCCATCTAGATTGCGAAAAAAAAAAAATAATAAAATCGGTCCATTATACATTTTACGGAACGTTTTTCGCTTGTTGTGCGAATCGTTTAGCCCGGCCGTCTGCGGCCTTAAATGTCCTCGAGTCGGCGTTTTGGACGCGCATCGGACGTCGCGTCGCCGTTCACGGTGACGTTTCGGGGTTATAACAACACCGATATACCGGAAAATAAGTGATAATACCTATATAATAATATTGCGACGTTGCCCGGCTGTGTGTATTGCCCGGCTTAAATAGAGTGCCATCGCTGTCCCGGAAGTCTGCAGGATTCTGACGTATTATTATGTTGTCAGTGCCCCGAGTACGCTCGGTTTTTCAACACCACACTCGATTTTAATTACTACGGGTCTCCCCGGAGTGTTTCTATCGTTCGGGTTAACGGGTTTAACGCGGCGTTTCGGAACGATTTTACCATAATATTATTATATTATTGTCATACGGAAAATTTCGCGTGCACGATTTACCATGGGCGATCGACACGACGCAAGGCGCTCATTATCGCGGAAAGTATTAATTTTTTTCGGAATTTGTTTATTACAACACGCACGAAATAAGCGGCTGTAAAATGTTACATTTCGGTTATTTTTCGTCACCTTTAATTTAAGAGGCGAGACCTACTGCCTAATTTTGATTTCCCAATCGCAATCTTATACAAACAATGATGATAGTTTGCATACATTTTGGTGTTGAAATTTCTACCCGTATTAACGAGGTATTTTATTCACTTTAATTCAAGCGCGCGCCGTGCCAATACGAAAATGATACGCCACTACTGCCTTCCAATATCACTGGCGTAACTAGGATTTATGCGAGGGGTTGTTAATTGTTATAAATATTTTACTATACGTATAACATACAAACTGTAACTTTAATTTTTAAAAAGACAAAACGATTACATTTGACGTCAAGAAAACATATCAATTGTTGTTACACCTCCAATATCACTTAAGAAAAAAACAGCGCTAATCAGTCTACGATATTTTCATCTAAATTGCTTAGTGTCTATAAAAGAGTCTGTAGACAGTGAAGATGTACTACCGTTAGATAAACACGTGAATAGTATTGAAGGTTTCGGTTCGCCTTCTAAAATCATAAAACTGTCAAATTGGGCGATGTTATAACAAACGACGTTTGACTCGTTTGAAATTCAGAGACGGTTGTCGTTTTAGTTTTCCAGTAGATAAATGTGACAATCGATTAGTTTTCCCGATAAATGGGAAATCCGGGAAAAACCACTGGAGAACCGTAGGAAAAACGGGAAAATAGGTACAATATTGAACAGGTATTTTTAAAGAAAATACATAATGCCTATGTAATCATTTTACCATAGTGTTATGACGTATTGTTGACAAAGCAACTACACTATCAACTGAATCCGTTCAAAATCGTATCTTCGTTAGCAACGGTTAATCATTACAAACAGATATAGGTACATAAAATTACTTATAACAATGGCTTTAACCGACCCCATTGACGTAGGATAGCTTTTTGAGTATTAAAATTATTTGATTGTGTATTTTTTTCTATTCGGGATATTTATACAAGAAAATTTCTATTACATAGGTACCATGATATTCTGATCACTTTTGTATTCCCGTTTGAATTTTCACAGTTTAATAGTTATTTTACTATAATATGACTAAGCGTCACTATCGAATGAATTCCGCTCAGGATCGTTTTTTCGTTAGCAATGGTTTTTTCGTTGTCTACTGGTAAACATTAAATTGCTTATGACAGTGGTTGCACCCGACCTCATTAACCTAGGACGTCTTTTTAATATGTCTTGTAACTGTTGTTAAATTTGTTTATTACCGAAATAGTCGTTTCACAAATTAAGTTTTGGAGAATAGCTACAAAACGCAAGAACTTCCTTTGCACTCGTTCGATAGCTTTTTCGGTCGCAATATTTTGATAATATTCATAAATATCACATAATATAATCATTATTTTATTTGCATTGAATATTTTCTTATTTTCTTGTGTCTTCTAAACATAGCGGAAGTACATGCGCCTATAATTTACATAAAGACTGCATAATAGTACCCGATCATAGTAAAATTACCGTTGCACAATTATTAATTTATACTGGTTTCGTTAAGTAAACAAAATAAAATAAAACAATATATTCCTAAGAAAAAATGTATTTAAATTAGTATACTGCATTTTTCCTCGGTAAAGAATAATATCACTGTCTTACACTCCCAAGCAAAGAGTTCGTAGTTCATCCATATGTTTTATTCGATTATCCAGGAAAAGTTGTTTAAGAATCTTTTAATCGACCGTTTATTTTGAAAATGTGAAGAAAATAATAAGACGATTCAGAAACAGTCGTTTTCCTCAAAACTTTGTCGATTACTGTCTTTCGGCTCAGGAGGGCGAAACACTGACTGTCAAACAGACATTTGAATTCATCGGTATCGAAATTGTCCAAAGTATGATACATTTCACGAATCACCTGAGGTTTTGATGTCTCGTAAATATTTCTAAACTTTTTTAAAGTTCAGGTCGCGTAAAAATTCGAATTCATACCAACGCCACAATTTACACGGTCCGAGTAACGTGATTTTCCTACGTCGCCCGTCAATAACAGACTGGCACAGTGTATGGACACGGGTGTCTCGGCTTTTTAATAACATAATGACGTTCCGATATTTTGAGAGTAACAGCAGCTTGTGGCGCTCATATAGTAGGCGCTATAGGTAGCGTATAGAGTACTGTTATGTTATTAGTAATTGATGTCAACTATACGGTACACACATCTGCGACGGGCCGACTCGTATTTTTCTGGGTCGTCGTCGTTAAAATTAATAAAACATTGTGACGTGCGTTTTATTCGCGCGTTTCTTTTCGTTTACGCCGCGATATTTGGAAGGTCAGGAAATTCGATACTAATTACACATCATAATCGCCCCGATACACTTTTTTGCCTACTTCTCATGCGAGTTTTCCCCGGAAAACCGGGTATAGACTGTTATTATAACTGCACTGGCTGTACACAATACTATTGTGTCTGCTGCGTCTTTGTCCGGGCAAATTTCGGACATTTTCAAACGCTCACTCTGGAACAAACGAGCACGAATTCGGAAATCAAAATGGTTCTTTTGGCGGATTTAAATGATCGAATTTCGGTTGAATTTATATACGAATTTCACCGAATTGTCGTGAAAGGAGAGTGGTTTTTTTTTTTTTTTAGCTTTCCACACCACTATAGATGCCTCGAACGGAGACAGGTGGATGACGATGATTGCGCTGTATTGTGTCCGTGGTTAAATGTTCGGTCCCATCGTGGAAATATTAAAATGAATTCGATTTCGTAAAAATGAAAAAACGTGACTACGAAAATATGGCGCGAAAATAATGGAATTTTAAAAAAACTGATAGAAAATTTGAGAAAATTATGGTACGGCTATGGCAATTTACAAACGTTCAAAACACTGACTAGTCTTTCTTAATTGAGGCCAGAGATGTTTATTTATCTTTTTCTCGTTACTCTTGGACTCTACTATTTATAGCAGCTTTCTCTGAATCAAATGAGCTCAAACTTTGGAATTGGAGTTATTTTATTGGCGGATTAAACAGTCGAGCGGAATAACAGTTGAGTTTCACAATATTGTTGAATAAAGAAGACGTTTTTAGCTTTGAACGTCCCTACATACAGACTTCGTCCCGAAACGAATGAAAACATATTTTCACAGAAAAAACCGGTTTTTTTTTTTAGATACTCTTATGCGCACCACAAAAACGTAATAAAACACCGGTAACCGTTGCTGTTTCCAATAAAAAAAAAAAAAAAAAAAAAAAAAAAAAAAAAAAAACAAAAACAAATAACAATAATAAATTAATTATTGTAACGGCGACAAGTCGGCCGGTGGAAAATTCGACTTCGTTGACGGAGCACTGCCACCCACGGGTGTGTTTCGTTTCCGTCGCAATGTTTTATCGTTTAACCTCAAAATTGTATTACAACCGTACAGGCGGACAATTTCTAAACGAAATTTTCAAGCGTCGGTAGGTTTTCGCGTCGTCGTCGGTACAATATTATAACACGTATGTAGGTACGACGCGTACTGACATTATGTATCGTGTATTATTATCATTTTCAACCGGGTAATTGTACTGCGCGTGACTCGTTAGTTTTTTTTTTTTTTTTTTTTTTTCACTATTATTATTTTTCTGCTCCGTCAGATTTTCACCACCGCCACCACCGCATAATAAATAATCGGTCGACAATATTTTATATACGACTATACATGTACATATATATTTGTATATATCTATAGGTGTATAATATATTGTAAGAAACACACCACGCGAACAGATTTTCTTCTCTTTCATCTCGTCTATAGATAAAAAAAAAAAAAAAAACCAGACATTATATTGTACGCGAATGGAAACGTCGAATTTTTTTTTAAAAGCGCTATTCAAATATAATAGCCGCATGTATACGCCCCGTACACAGACATACGGGTGATTATTTTACCCACGGACCTGCAGTGATCATACACTTACGAACGGTGAATTTTCATTTTTTATTTTTTTTTTTTTTTTCTTAAAGAATTAAAGCATTAAATAACCGTTTAATGATCTTGTACTTTTGGAATATTTTTAATCTCGTCGTTTCCGAAAAGTGAAAATTCTATGGATATTAACGGTTCGCATAATATAGGCCGGATGTTAGTAGATATGCGATTTATTATACCCTCTCCCCGCGCCTTCGGTCTGAACTTTAATAATCTGTTAGCTATGCGATATACAACCCTCTCATCACGCCTTCGGTTTAAACTTTAATAATCTGTTATAACTCGTACACGGTATAGGTATCCGATGTTTGTATGGAAATATGAGTTTAGAAACACGCGTCGCTGTTTGAAAATCAGTTTATAGTAACAAAATGATTTACTTTGTAACTATTGTATTTAAATACTTGTAGTTACAGCATTACATGCGATATTGTGATAAAGTATTTCAAAAAATGTGAGTAGCAGAACTCGATCACTAGAGTAAACATTCCCCCACCTATTTTGTATTTTATGAAAATGTTTTGCAAAACAATTAGTAACCGAATACAACTACGATAAATTTGACTTATTCCAAAAAAATCGGTGAAATGGTCGGGATGGGGGTTGAAATTTAAAATCACCGAAACGAACCTTGATACGAACGCCATGCACGTACAAAATGTCATATCCCCCCATTTTCACTTGGGAGTTATGTTCTTTGTAGGAGTGTTCAAAGCTTAATGAAACATTTTCCTTGATCAAAAATATGAAAAAAATTTAATTTAACTTAAAACAACTCTAATTCCTGAGATTGAGCTCATTTATACCAGACCGAGCCGCTAAAAGTAATCAATAATGATAAATACATACATTTTATGGATATAGGATGAAGGTCTTATTCAACTTTATTTATTTTATAGTTTGTATTTATAATTGTCTGTCACTGTCGTAATGTTTTTATAGTTTTTAAATTTTAAGTCGTTTTTATGAAAATTATCCCCAAAGATCTTCTTCTATGGAAGCAAAGATGAAATAGAAGACAAAATACAGCTGGTTAAATCGGTGATACCCGATTGAGCACGGTCGTTATTGAACGACCTTTTTGACGACCCTATTGAGCAAGATAAAATAAATAAATATTGGGTAGAACGTTGTCAGATTTTCACTAATATGAATGTTCCGTTACTAATAGGTAACTAACATATCAGTTGAAAAAGATTTCGCTATCGATCGATGGGTACCCACGGAAGTTGAAAATAACTGGGATAGATAGGAAAACAGAATTTTATCTACAACGATTGCACTAAATCGTGATTAACTGTTACTGTATGTACCTATGCTGTAAATAAGACGGTCAGAGTCGGTCTGTTCTGTTGTTTCGTGCTCGTGTTCTTTCAAAAATACCATATATTTTGCGAGTTTTACGATTTTTATGATGAAAAATAATGAAATACAAATTATTTTATCCGAGCAAGGCAGAGTTGGCAAATTTTGGAGCTTTAAAGTGTTGGTTTATCGAGTCGAGAAAAAATAGTGAATTGTTAAAATAACGATGTACAAAAAATAATTGCGCAACAACCTTTTTTATTTAATTTTTTTTTACATATACTTGGTATTTAGGAGAACAAATTTTAATTGCAAACTAACTGACCAAGCAAACGCAGTATTAATACGAAATAATAATAACCAATAAAAGATTTTAAATTTGATTTTGAGTGAAGCGAAGAAACTTACAGTTTTACAAAGATATATATATATATATTTTTTTTATCGGTAAATAACTTTTTTACCAAAAGACGCTCCAATTAATACATGTAGCACTTTTTCTGAAAGGAAATCGGAGTGGGAAGATACTTCATTCGAGGACATTATTCGATTTTCTCAAGGTTTTTCTCATCAAATTTAAAAAACCGAAAAAAACGGGGAAATATAAGAAATATAGGTATTGAAAATGTGAAAAACCGGGATAAAACATGGGAAAAACGTAGGAAAATTGGGAAAATCTGTACAACAAAAACAAATATTATTAAAGAAAATACATTATGCCTATATAATTATTTTACAATAAAATTGCATAAAAATATTGTTGACAAAGCCTCACTATCAACTGAACTCCACACAGAATCGTTTTTCGTAAGCAGTGATTTATCGTTGCTTACAGGTCTACAATAAATTATCTATACAGTGGCTGCACCCGTCTCTATTATCCTAAGACCTTGTTTATTTAAAAATATTTTTTTTCAAATGTATTTTATTATTTAATAATAATATTCTACGGTAGATAGTGGCAACGTCAACGTTGTTTTTTTGGTTTTTCGGTTTCTATTGTTTAATTGCAACCGTAATCAATCGGGTTCCAGCCAAGTTAAATAGTATCTTTTTTTCAGAAAAAATTCGTCAAACATTTATAAGGTACAAAATCAAATCGACTCGGTTATTAAAGGAACGGGATTTAAATAGTATCAAAATATTTAGTTTAAAAAAATATTTGAATATGCAATTGTTTGTAGATAATATATTTACAAGATTGTAAAAAAAATCAGTATGTATTTACTCTTATAGGTATTAAAAACAAAATAAAATCGTACAGTAAAACTTCCATATAACGGTCGCTAAAGGGGCCAAAAATAATGGCCGATTATTTGAGGTAACCGTTCTTTTCAGTTTCCAATAGCACTTGATGGGTCCAGAAAAAAATTACCGTTACATAGAGGTGACCATCTTTTAAAAGTGGCCGTTGACTGTGTTTAGACAATAGGAATAGATAACAGTTCTATAATAATATAACCAGGGCTTGGAGAGAATAGCACTGAAAAATTTCATTTTACTTAATACTCATTTTTATACACTTAAAAACAATAAAATAAGTTCTTTAAATTTGAAAATATGCAAAATAAAACAGTTTTAACATTTTTATTTTTTTTTTTTTAATCAAATTCATTTTTCGGTATTTTAAATTTTTCAAATATTTCGTAAAATGATTATGATGACACGCCAACAATGATACCATACGATATTAACCGGAATGCGACCGTCTTTTCCGAACGCGTTTGGTCGTGTTATTTATAAAAAATTAAAACAGTTGGTTTTTGTGCGGCCGTGTAGTCCGAAATCTTTTTTAACGATCGCACGACTGCTTTGTTAGTGTTATTTTGTTTTTATTTCAAAAATATATTGCGTTTATCCGTCTTTACCGTGTAAACATATTGTTATGCTTATTAATTAGCAGAATCGCTCTATAAAGTCTACTTATGGAAAAAAACAAGGAGAAAAAAAATGTGTCGTATACATACATACATGGCAACAGTGGAGGGAGGGGGGGCGTTAGAAAAAATGTTGTTTTTCACCGAGAATGTTCTAGAAGAAATAAAAACGCGCTAAAATTACGAATTCACTCTAAACGTTGCACGCAGGCCAGTTCGGTGCCTAAAATAATGGCCCCGGACAATTTTCTTCGATAACAAGTACAACACGGCACGGGTGTGTGTTATAACACTGACGCGGGTATACGGACAAATTATAACACGGGTAGTGAACCACGGTCGATATGGACAACAGCGACGTTAACAATATCTTAATATGTATACGAGCGTATTAATATATGTGATATTATATATGTACGGGTATATGCGTTACCGGCCAGGTAAGCTACAGACAAGTTGCCGACAAATACGCGGAAACTGCGTATATTATAATATTATTATACTTGTGTACGCGGCGGCGTTCCAACCGGGAGTATTTTACGCAACATACTCCTTAACAATTTGTTGAAAAACCGCGGGTACATTATATTGCGTACACTCTCGAATAGATTAAAAAAAAAAAAAAAACAAAATTCTCGATGATTAGGGAACGGATTTGTATCCGCTTAAAATCCGTTAAAAAAAAAAAACGATTAAAACGTCAAGTGAGTCCTGAAAAAAAAAAAAAAAAACACTTCAAAAATATTTAAAAAAGCAAAAATGATAAAGGGGCCCAATTTTTTTTTATTAAATAAAATTGTACGTACGTATTAAAAAAAAAAGTTAGAAAATTGTATTTAACAGTGAGATCCATTAGGGGAGGGTGACTTTTACAACCTCTCCGCCATTTTTGTTTTTCTAAGCACGATTTTTAGTAGTTTTTATTATTTTTTTTTTTTTCTTAACGTTTTAAACCCTTATTTCGTAGACTTTAAATATATAATATAATCACGTACCCCAGTCCTGATTTATGATCACCATTGCCGGTGCATAAACCATTTATGTCACATGAATCACAATTGTAAATACAAATCGTAAATTATTTGTTTCATGTAATTGCGGCTAAAAAATTCACTATTTTCTTACTATTTAAAATACCCGAAATGAGTATACGCATTGGTTTTTTAAATATCAAACCTTTTTTTTTGAAAACAGATTCAAAAAGAGGATATTTTAATAACGATTTTTACAGTCATAATTCTATTATTGGGTTTACCATGAATGAGTTATAACAGTTTAAAGTAAGAGGATTAGTAGTAGTAATGCGACAGAGTTACATGTATTTATCGTCTAAAATTAGATATATTACTCTACACCTCCGGTCTAAATAAAATTTGAAAACAGTAACGTAACCCGTAAACGGTAAATCCGATATTAGTGCCCTATGCCTATAAAAATTTCTATTTTGATCTGTGTTCAAAAGGGAATGGAGGATTGCTCTGTTTGAAAATCCAAATTGTAAACCCGTTTCAGGCGCCATTTGTTCTAAGCAGGAGGGGTGAACAAATTGAAAATATAAATAAGAAATTAAACTAAAGAGATTGAACGATTCAATACTTGTTAAACGAAAAGAAAATTCACCAAAAAACTTAAGAGAAAACCGTTGGCTTATAGAGAGTTGTGGATCGTTCAGCATAATATACTTATTTTTCAATAATAGTATGTTAAAAAAAAAAACCGCTATTCCATTTCGAGATTATAATAATAAAAAAAAAAAAATGACCCGTAACAGTGATTATTCCCAATGGCCTTTGATGCCGGTCGCCGGGGGTCATATTAATAATAATAATAAAAAAAAAAAAAAAAACAATAATAACAATAATAAAATTACGCACTACGACCCGCACACTCATCATCTACCTATCTACCAATCTACGTCACGGACTATATACTATGATAATGTTTAATTAGGCGAATAATTAACCGCCGGAACGCGTCATATCAACAAAAAAAAAAAAGACAACGGAGGAAAAAAAAAAAAAAACGGAAAACGCATATTATTACGTCCGATGGCACGTAGGCATACTTGCTCGAGTTTCGTAACAATACGCTAGGTAAGTATACGATATTAGTCAGGTACATAAATACGCATGTATACACGTAAACGCGGACGATAATTGTGCGCGCGCAATCATTTAACCGACGTAAGTTCGACCACACGTCGACCGTACAGAACGATCCATTTATCACGGAATCGACAATTTTCTCCGGAGATTTTACACGAATTTCATTTATAGTTTTTTTTTTTTTTTCAACCGTGAAAATGCGATTTAAATCGAACCGTTGGGGCGATACGTTAAATTTTCAAATATTGTATACCGTCTCCCACGTTAAATCAAACACAGATACGCGTAGAGAATGTTTTCTTAAAAATTCTACGAAAATTTTAAATTGTTTCAATATTAATATTAGCATAATACGGCACTGTACGTAGAATCGAGAAACTATAATATAGCGGCAGTGCGAATAGTATATGCATATTATTATTCATTATTCAATAGGTGTATGCATACGTAGGTACATGTACTCGGACGCAAATTTCTGAAACAGACGTTATATTCAACTGTTACGTGTGACTATTATTCGGTTTGTTAAAATATTCCGATTTGTTTTCGCAGTGCGTTATACATACAAGAAAAAAAAGAAAATAACTGAATTAATAACTGAAAATTCTGAACGTTTCATCCCGTTCACCCTCGGAATGATTTTTTTATCGCGATAATTTGTCGTTGCTCATATTGTTTCTAATATACCGTGCCAACTTTCCACCTACAAAAACCGGCACACCCACGATGCGAACAAATAGCTTGGATTTTTTAATACATTGCTATAATAGTTTTTTTTTTTTTTTTATTATTATTATTATGATTGCATCAACTATAATTTTATTCTGTGAGATTCGTTATTAGTTTTCAATGATACTACGATGTGTGTTGTGTTTTTTTGTCGAACAACTATTCTCTCAGAAACCTTGCTCCAACCAAAAACCATATGATAATTATTTTGTATCAATTTTGATCTTTTAGATGCATTCAAGAGATTATATTTTTTTATTTTTCTTTAGTTTTCTCAATAAATCTGAAAAACTAAAAAAAAAATGTTCGTATAATATATATGGTGATATCTGCAGGGTCACCTTGAAAACAAAAGGGAAAACACGAATAATAATATTCTTCTCAAACTTGTCTTTCGTACCTACATAGGTATATATAAATTAAATTACTCTACTTAATATGCTCTCTCTCTACTTCCCTCCCAAAACCACGGCACAATATTAATTTTTTTACAGCTTCTTGTATATGGCTATGATGTACTGCAAATTTGATTTATATTTCAAGTATGTTATTTTTTAAATTTTAGAAAACATTCGATTATTTTGGGTTTGTTATAACGACGATGCATAAAATGTATTTTGGCAACTAAATTCCTATCTTTCGGCAATCAGGTCACCGGGACTTATTGTTCTTATCGTCGAAACTGCGTGTTTTTTGGTAATAATAATTTTCTTTCGAGGAATTTTCCCCGAAAGTGGAATCTATTGCACAGTATTGCTCCTGATATAATGTAAATATGTATACATCTCCTTCTCAATACATTTTAGAATTTGTATAATGGCTTCTTCTGGAGCAAAAGAGCTCAAACTCGAGCATTAGAGTTGTGGAGGTGGATTGAAATAATCGCATTTTAGTCAAATATCAATATGAATTTTACCATGTTGCGGGATGAGTGATTTTTAGCTTTATACAATCCTACCGACCCTTCTCCCCCCTCCAAAAATAAAGCTAAATGGATACAATTTTGTTTATTATGGCGTATATCTTATGGAGGATTTACATTCAACCGCCACTCCGATTATTTGTACGCTAAGATTTCATGTTTTCACAGTATAAACGCCAGGTTTTAAGCTTTTAACTTGGTTAAAATGTGTAAATTAATATAAATAGAATGTTGTCAAGGCCTTGTAAAAACATTACCATTGTAATGTTTGAATGTTCCATTCACCGTCTATTTGTGTGTTTATATGTTTTGAAATTTCGAATATTGCTTTACCAATTTTGTTAAATTTAATTGTTCATTTCCTTATAAATAGAAAACACGAAACGGCAACGTGTGACTTTAATGACGGAGCTCTGTGCTCGTGTGTAAGTTTTTTGTTTTACTATATTATTATGTCATCGCGGGTATTCTGTGGAAGAACACATCGACAAGAATAAAAACTCGCTCGAGCTTTTCGAAAATTAACTTTTTGAACACTTCATCTCCTATTTCTTTGATGCAAGTAACAGGCTGATATAAAAAAACATGTCTCTTGGATGCAATTTACAGTTGCGAAAATAAAGAGCCAGTTTTTATACGAATGCAATCACTCCAGTGATAATTCAAACGACGAATTGAAAAAATAAAAAAAAATCCTCTATAGAAATCGTCGGCCATATTTAATTAAAGCTCAGTAAATTGTCAATTCAAAACGTATATTTATGTCCTATAGTTATTCCAATTCTATTCCAGAATGCGCCGCTACGTAAAACATAATTATAACAATCAAACACTTTAAAAATGCAAGCAATACGTTTTAGCCGGTTTATTTACCGGGGGCCGAATTCCGCAAAAACGTGTGTCAGTATACGATTAAAATGATTGTTTTATTTTCACAGTGACGCGCATAGCCCGGTGTTTGAATTACGGAAAGGGCCACGGGGAGAGGGGGAGGAGGACGTTATTCATTCGAGCTTAATTACATCAGATTTACCTGAACAGTGCAAACGTCGGACGAGTAATAATATTATCGTTATTATTCGGGCGAAAAATAATGTTTTTTTTTTTTTTCTTTTGCATTCACAGCCGTGTGTATTGCGAATACGAATACCGGACACACATTGAAACCTGAATGTACGTTGCCAGGGAAGAAACATACACACGGCAACTGATCGTGACACGGATTACGATTTCGGTCGTTAAAGGTTTTAGAAATGCTCAAACGTACCAGTGTACAAATAGAACATTGTAATATATATCTGACTACGAGAATTCAAAATGTTACCGGTACCGCCGATCGGTATGTCACTGACTGTTTCACGAAGGAACGATATGTACACAATGCTGTCCCGCGCCCGTCGCTGTCGGTGTAATAATAATCGGTGTTATTATTATCCTACCCATAATAATTTTTCGATTTGCCCGTGTCAGAATTGAATGGAAACAAATAGGCGAAAACGTGGGCAGTCCACCGTCGGCGGACTAAATGTGTTCTATTGTGAAATTTTAATACCGTAAATAATAGTAATAATAATAATTGCAATAGTTTTATTTTCCGTGGCGACCAAATTATCGTTCGCCACACCAAAGTAAACCCTAGAATAAATGAAAACAAATAAATAAGCAATTAGAAATCGGTACCGAACATACATAAAAAAAACCCCTATTTTACCGCCTACGCCTACGTCGTAATAGCTGTATGTGTGCCAAATTTCAGCCCGACCCGTCCAGCGGTTTGGGCTTGGCCGATGATGAATTCATCGGTCAGCCGGGACATGTTATTTTATGTATGTATGTATGTATACAGATAGAGCAATCGAATTTTCACCCGTGTGAATCAACGATAAACCGTTGTAAATGGTTGACGATTCTGATATTCTATACATTAATAGTCATATTTTTACCCTGTTTCCAAGGTGACCGGAACCCCAGCAAATATCACCAGTTTTTTCCCATTTGTTTAAAAAAAACCGTAATGAAAATCAAAATATGATCTCCTGATTGCACAAACTAGATTGGGAAAAAAATCCACAAGAAAGTTTCCGAAAAGTTATTGATTCGATCAAGGTTTCGGGTAGAAAAGTTGTTTACGGAAAAAAAACACACATTAATAGTAGCCTAACCCCTAACCTCGCTTCGCTCAGAATTTAAAGCATTTGTTGAATCACATTTTATAAAATTCAATTTTATAGAGCTGTTTTGTTCACCGAACCTAAGTAATAAATATATTCGATACATACTGTTCAGCGATATTAAAAATGTGAAAGTTTTCTATCGCGTTTTCTCGGCTAGACGACTGAACCCGTCTCGATGAAATTTGGTATACGGATGATGATATCTCTAATCTTCAAAAAGGGTATATTTTAATACAGTAATATTATTTTTATTTTTGCTCGGTTTCATGCTTTTCTTGTACATATTATTGAAAAAAAAATAAAAAAATACTTTTTAAGAATCAGTTGTATTATTTCTTTTGATCATAATTAATATCAGTATACCCGGGGCGTTATTATTTTTATTTTTCATTCAATACCCACTGTGCAGTGTGCACGGGCAAAGTTTTGCCGGAATAGTAACTGTATACATATCATATATGCACGCATTATACATGATATATGATACAGAGTAAACAAAACGCAAGGAGCACATCTCTGAAATAAAATACAATTTCGCTATTAGACGTCATCGTGTTTTAAAAACAACCATAATACCGATTTCAATAACGACCGAGGGTTTTTTTTTTAAATGACCAAGAAAACCATTTCGTTGGGTTCGATTCGCAAGAGTTGTATACGATTTGCAATGAACTTGAGGAGAAATTGTTTTAAAAACGTCTAATTTGTACAGAAGACCGGTTTCAAAGCAGTGGACAAAACCTCTAACTTCCCCTCCACTGAGCATACGTCATCATCGCGGCCTAACGGACCGTTTAAATCGCGTTCGGATCGCAGATTCCCGCCCCACCTGTATTCGCATGATATTATAACCTGTTTGGTGTTTATACGCACACCGGGACACGGGCTACGATTGATGTCGAAATCTTTTAAAGGCAGTTTTCAAATTGGCGGCGCGCACAACAATGTAAAGGCGGAATGAAAAAGGAAATCCGATTCGAACGGAACGCGAAACCCGTACACCTGTTTCGCCGTCGACTAGTCGAGTGCGTGTACAATATAATGTGCCCTTTATTATTATTGTAATCGTCGTACGGGTCGGAAAACACACTCGACTATTATAGGTGTATTATTGAATGCGCCCGTGTATATTTTATTACGCTCGCAATCGTTTTATTGACCGAGTGTGGGCGTACTTGTACGCATAGGTACTCGTATATTACAGTTGTGTAGGTGGCGCGTGTAACTACGACTCGCAACTATATAGGTATAGTGAAATGGAAAAAAAACAAAAAAAAAGGAAAAAATAAAAAGAAACGTTTGATGCGCGCGTTATTATATTACAATTATATTTTATCCGTTCCTCGGCCCGTCGCAACAATCGCTACGATAACTATCGCGTTGTTTGTACGCGGCAAAGTGTTTTGCGACCGAAAAGCAAAAAAAAAAAAAAAAAAAAAAAAAAAAAAACAAACATAGAAACGCCGACGCACGCGCGCGCGTCATTATAGGTACCGTTATTGTTATCGTGTTACGATATTATCGCATCATTGTACTACGGTTATTATTAAGGTAAAAATCGAAAACGGACGTATTGTTAATTTTTCGCAAAGTGAAATTGCGCGCGGTTCGCCATCGCGGACTACCGAACGTGCTTGTCGTGATTGATAATTTATACGTAATTTATAATGTGTATAACACGCAGGTACAGATTTTGATATACAATCTGCAGCGAGTGTAAATGTCTTCGTACACTCCGCGTTTTTAAAAAAAGGACGGGCATACTTCGCACGTGGTATTGCAGTCACTGTTGTAGGCGGGAAGTCGGGAAGGTAGGACACAGACTGAAATTCAATGTATATCCGTAAGCAACGATAAAGTATTGCTGACGAAAAAACCGATTCTGAGTCGGGTTCAGTTGATAATTTTGCTTTGTCAACAATACAATACATGGTATTATGTCATAAAATGGTATTGTGATAAAATTACCAAAACAATGTGCGTTTCCGAGAAAACAACGAGTGTTTAAAAAAGATTAAAATGATAAAAACTTAATAATAACAAAAAATAAATAAAAACTATTGCCAATGACAACGTTATTTTTAATCATTCAATCTTTTTTAACCTAAAGACCGATGTTTCCTCATTATCTCGAGAATTAAAAAAAACTACCCCTCTGAAATACCACCCAGAAAAAATTTCCTTTCAGAAAAAGTGCTATACTTAATAACCGGAGTATGTTTTCTGGTAGAAAAAGTGTTCACATAAAAAAAAATAAAAGTAATTGTAAAACCAATACATTCATCGTTCCACTCGGAATCTGAGAAATGTAAATTTTACTCCGTGATATTCTATTTTTCTCGATAAATTAACAACACGTGCATATTATTATTCTTTTATAATTTTAAATTAAGTTTAAATAAAAGAAATAAAACCACGGTAACAGTTCAATTAATATCCAGTAACAAACGAGACAATAAAATATAAAATAGTAAAAATAAATATTCATACACTTCTTTTTTAATTACGGAATGGACTGTTTATTCATTATCATGTTATTAGAAAACGATATGATAAACAAAATGTCACGTTAAGAGGCTATCCCAGTTCCGATTGTTTCGACATACTGTTGGAATACCATCTATCAAAATACGAGTAAAAAAAAAGTGAGACAAATAAAACTGAACGTGAATCAATGAACCGATCGTTACGTTAAATATTAAAAATTATCAACAGAGTTCATAGCATTGTGAAAGACGTGATAAATCGATACAGTGAGCGGAAAAGTCACGACAAAAAGCAACGACCTGGCCGTCCAAAAAAACGTTTTGATATGATAAACGTATAAACGTAGTTATGCGTAATGTCAAGCTGGATACAAAAATTATCACTCTTTAAATAGCATAAGATATCGCGAATTCGTCTGAAGTACGTAACTGTGTAAGCACAATTAGAAATTGTTTAAAACATAGTGGTTACCATTGACGGATAGATCGTCGAAAATATTTCGCAAAGAAAAAAAAAAATAGAACCAAAGAATTTATAGCCTACAGTGAAACACAGTGAGGAGGTTCTGTAAGGGTTTGGGGATACATAAGTACTCGGGGTGTTTGAAAAATTGCATTTTATTGATGGAATTATGAACCAAGACATTTATTTAAATATTTTGAAGATAAGTCTTGCGGTCGGTGCTAAAAAAAAATGGGCATCAAAGATGTTTTGTATTTACACAGGATAACGATCCCAAGCGCATTGCGAAAAAAATCATAGTTCGGTTGTCTAAAAATGTAACCTAATATCTCGACAACCACCAAAGTCTCATTTAACGGTACAAAGGCTACCACACGAAGTAGTAAATACAATGTTTGATACAACGACTCGCGGGCATAAAAACAAAAATAATAGTATGAATGTGTTAATTTATCGAGAAAAATAGAATACCGCGGAGAAAAACGTACATTTATTTAAAAATGTAAGGCGTATGAATAGTGTTTACACTAACCGAGTGTACTTATAAACCCGGGGCTGAAATAATGATTTGAAATCGCCGAAATTGAGCGCTATGAATAAAACTGCTGAAATCGGAAAATATGCAAAGCGCAACTGTCCGAAACCGAATCCGGTAAAAACGCGATACGACGCGACCGACACAAATATATACATAAAAAAAAAAACGCCCGTAACCAACGGGATTTTCCGATAAGATGCGCGGCAACATCCGAATACGGTGTAGCCTTTATCGGACACGCGTAATCGCTCCGTTTGAAAACCGAACCGATACCGGTAAATTAGCGAAACGTCTCTTTAAAATCGTAACAAAATAGAAAACCGTGCAAAAAGTGAGAACGAAAAATCCCGTAGGATACCACGTGAAACATGAAAAAAAATCATTTGCTCACACAGAACGTCCTAGAACGTCGCCGAAAATAACACGCAATGCTTTCGAGGTATGTTTACACATTATTAATTATAAAGAGGTAAATTTTGTTCGCGTGTAAAGGGTAAGGCTCTCGAAACTGTCGAATCGGTTCTAAAAACGCTTACACTAATTGAACGCCAAACCGCACGTGCGGAGCAACACGCTGACTATATTTTATTTCGACGAAAATACATTTATGACAATAATTCGAAATCCGGACGCACGAATATATACAAATTTTGTACAAATAAAGAAAATACGTAGAGCCTGTTCAATTATTTAACATTTTCATACGGCGTGTATATTGTCGACAACGCATCACACTGTCGACCGTTCTCCGCTCAGAATCGGTTTTTCGTGAGCGACGGTCTATCGTCGCTTACAGGCAATTACCATACGTTCAACCGACCGTAGCAGCGGCCGTTCCCGTCCCCGTCGTCCTAGGACGTGTTTTTTTATTTTTATTTTATTGATTTAAATAATGTAAAAATGGTAAAAATGGTAAAAAAAAAAAACGGTAGCGCTTAACTGTGTCGAAGCAAAATCTTTTTATTTTATAATTTTTTTTTTTTTTTTCGCCTTTTTATGTAACGTCATTACGCAATCTCGTATAAACTTCCAGAGGGCATTAGAAACAACGCGCGCATAATAATAGTCATGTTATAAGCCGCGGTAACGCGGCCGAATAAATTCGAATGCATGTGTGCTGCCCATGCCCTGTCGATTGTTTCGCGCGGTTAGATAATGCGCATAACGTATTATGTAAATGAGACGGAAACCAAAATAAACTGTTATCCGATTCCCGCGACGCGGTTTTTTTCCCGTCGTTCCCGTCGCCTCGTCTGCGCGCGGACGAAATTCCTTCAACAACCGGATTTTAACCCGGGGCCGCCGACTTGCGTGCGGAACGGTATCGGTGACGTGGGTCGCCGGGCCGGCACGTTGGTCGGGTTTTCGATCCCGGCGGTCGGGCCTCGGACGACGGCCGGACCGTGCCGTCCGTTCTCTCGAGAGATTCACGGTGAACTATTTTTGACGGTTTTAGAACAGAAAACGGGCGTCCGCGCTCAAAAAGCTTTAAAAACATAGCGCTCAAATCGCACTTATACTCGTTTGTTGAAAAACAGTTCCGACCTCGCGTTACTATCCCCCGTAGCCCAAAGTAACCCGGAAATCAATAAAAATTTATCCACATTGTGGTTTTTTTATATTTCAATTTTTTAAGAAAAAACTTCATCCATTTTTTTTTTTTTTGTTCTTCAAATAAATAGTACTACCGAAACGTTCGCAATTTTGAAAGTACGATATAAATGACAATAGGGACCAGGGTTCCTAAAATCTGACTGACCGAGAAAAGTGTGGTCTGGGAAAACAAAACCCAAAAAAGGACCTGATGTGAAAGTGAACAGGTTGCAAGTGCAATTACAATGAATTTTTCAAATAAAACACGAACAACACTGGACGGAGGTTCCGCGTTCGTTGGTACCGCGTGGACAAATGGGAACGTTTGCTTCTTTACCAAAAAAAAAATAAATATATTAACAATATCGAAAAAATGTTCGAACAACAATAACCAACGAGTAGAACATCGGACGAAACCTCGGTACCTGTCGCGAAAGGCAGGCGCGACACGAAAGGCGCGTTTTTTTTTACCGGACGAAAAAAACTAACCTGTAGTTTGTAAACCAATGTCGGTTTGTCCGCGTTCCGCCCGTAGTCGATTTATTATTATAGACGAGTTTTGAAAAAAAAAAAAAGACGGTTTTGCTATTTTACGCGATTGTGTAGGCATAACAACGTGGTTTATCCGTCCGGAAATTTACTGCAACGTTGCCGTCACGTACAGACGAATGGAAATATTTGTTCGAGGAACGCGCGACGAGGCGACGACGTATTATTTTATACGACCGGTTTTTATTATTATTATTATTATATTTTTTTTTTTTTTTTTTTTGGCAGCTTTAAAACATCATAGTATTTATTTTGCGAAATATTTTATGTTGCGACCAATAGCAATATTTGTATAGCATTGCGCCGTGTCTTGATAATTTATTTACGCTATACCGCGCGGCGTTATAATTTCGTGCGCTTAATCGCGGCGATTTTTCGGACCTACACTTTACCTACTGGCGGTATCTGAAAACAATGTTTGAATTGAAATTCGCATTCGTTTCGCACAATGGAACTCGGATTCACACGCTTTCCGTTCGTTTTTATTACTGCGGGATACACCATCGACAGCCGACGAATAGTCGACGAGTCGTATATTGTGTAATAATTAAAATACGGATTTTAAAGCAACAAAAAAAAAAAAAAAAAAGTAATAAAGCTGTACAAATCTCATCTTATAATATTTGTTTTTCCCGATACTTTTTGCGGCACTCTCTGGACAGAATGATTTACAACTCGGAAACTCTGGATGTTTTACAGGTGGACTGAAGTGATGTCTGATCGAATTTCAATACGAATTTCACCCAATTGTCGGAGGAAGATGGTGTGTTTTTAATTTGTTAATTATTTTACTGTAATATGGCATATATATTGTTGACAAAGCGTCACTATCAATTGAACTGCCCTCAGAATCGTTTTTTTTCGTTAGCAATGGTATGTCGTCGCTTACGTTGACCTACCTATAACAATGGCTGCGCCCGTCTCCGTTCTCCTAAGACGTCTTTTTACAGCGGTCAATCTACTGGTTTTATTGTCGGTGAGAAGAACGGCTTATTCGCCCTAATGAACTTAGATAGTATATAACTACACATTTAATTAAATATTTCCGAATTTGTCTGTTTTCCGTTGTATCATGTTTTCGCGAATTCGAGCAAACGTCAAGTTTTTTTGTCAGCTGACACAAAGCTACTCGTGCGGGTTGGAATGACGGGGAAATAAAAACTTTTGCAGAACAAAAAACACGTAAGGACTGCTTATATTTATATATTTATTATTTATCAATTTGACTTTTAGATTCCGAGCGAGGGAGTTATTGGTTTTAAAATGCTGTTTATTTTTCTTCTTTGTTTTTTCGTTCTAGAATGTGAACACATTTTTTCCGAGTAAACTTGCTCCTGTTTTTACGTGTAGCATCTGAAAGCTCATGTTGTTTAAATTGTAATTTAATGAGGTCATTTTTTCGTTTTCGATGCCATTTTTTAAATTAAAGCACACAAGTGAAAAAATACGTAGGACAAAACGTACAATTTCAAGATTTCATCATTTTTATAAAAACACGAACGATGTTCTCCACCAAAAAAAATGATTTAATCGAAAAATCACAACCTTCATCAATAACCTTTTGTATCCTACCTTCTCAACTTCTCGCCTACAACAGTGGCTGCACTCTTCCCCAGCAACAGCTTTTTTTTTTTTTTATTTAGTTTTAGATTTTGAACATGGTGGTTTTACAATGACTTGTGCTTTTTTTAAGCTTTGAGTAACTTTTCTACTAGAAATATTGCTTCAATCGAAGAATAATAGGAGACCTTTTTCATTTTATTTTGGGTCTAGTTGGTGCACAAAGGACATTTTTAATTTTTCAAGCGATTTTCATATTAATCGAGAAAAATCGTAGAAACTCGTAAAAGAAAAAAAAATGAGTTTAATGTAGTATTTGTTTTTATAAAGGAATTTCGATATTAAATTTTGACGAAATTATTTGAGTATAAAAATAATATAGAATAAATCTAATTTTTGTATTCTTTTTTTTCAAACCTATGTGTATTTTTTAATAAGGAGAGGGAAGTCAGAAGTGAGTTTACTGACTAAATTTCGAAATTATTGATTTTCGAAGTTTAGATATTACAGGTTTATGTTAAATAACTATATTGTTTAGTTAACTATACGTTTGTTTGCAGTCGAATGGTCATGATTTTACGTATTGTCATACTTGGGGTCGCGGCTTCAAACGTGGGCTTTGAATAGAAATTGTAGAACTTTGTTTTACCTTTTAGCTAAATAGGTGAAAAAAAATCATTATAAGTGTACCTAGAGACTTAGCTATCGCTCGCTCGGATGATTTTAATCGAAAACTACTCCTCGATTTGTTGTGCAAACTTTTCTACCAGCAATTTTGCTCAGATTTACAATGATAGCACCTTTTCTGAAAATAAATCCGACTGGGAAGGTACTTTAAGGAGGTCATTTTTCAATTTTGCCAAGAGTTTCCTCAGCAAATGTGATAATCCGGGAAAAACACGGAAAAATCGGGAAAAACGCGGGAAAATCGATACAATATTAAATAAATATTATTAAAGAAAATCGCATTGCTTAAAGGTATAAATTAAATGATTCATAACAGTGGTTGCACCCGTCTCCATTATACTATGGCATTTTTTCTTTTTCTTTTTTTTTTTTAGTTTTATTCGATAGTCTTTTCCAATTACAGCCTTTTTTAATATTAAAATTATGGTGAATTCAAATAAAATCTAGCGATATTGATACTTAAAATAAATAGAAGGGACGATTCTGATAGTCAACGTTTTGTTAACAAATTTTTAATATTTGGCTTCAAATTAATCGGGTTTGTTTGTGAATATCGTTTACCAATGATGTCCTACCTGTTGGAAAGTGGTCTATGCTGGTATTTATAATATTATTTATACTGTAGTTTATTTATTAATCATATGTGTGTTCTTATTTTCATCTCATGCACCCCTAATTGTTTTTCGATGCAGGCCCCTTCGGGAACTGCTTTGCGCCTATATTTCATACGAATACAATTACTTTTAATAATATCATAATGGATCGAATACACGATATTAACATATTATTGAAATTTCGTATCAATTATAATAAACTGCGATCGAGGAAATGCAGTTTTCGATCTAACTAGATATTCAGGTTTGGATGAATGTCAAGGAAATAAACGAACCGTGTATCGCTTAGAGTGCAATAGCTCTTATAGAGACCGGATCAAATAACTACTACTATATATATATATATGGTAGTTGTGAATAATGGAAAACATAATATGAGTATATAATATTCTGTTATTTAAACACGGACGTTAAAAACGACCAGTTGTACAAAAAAATATTACTTCACCTATTATTCACCCACACATCCAGGCGCTTTTAAGGAAATTCTTAAAATTCGTTTACGTTGCTTTTACGAACGATTTTATTTTACGGCCTGATTTTCTTTTTTTCATACACAGAAATGGATTCATTAGATTAGACAGATGGAACCCGAAACACTGGGGGGCGGGGGGCGATTAATAGAGGTTAATTTGTTTAAACTTATTAACTGGACAAGTTATAATTTTGATCGTTGACTTATTGACTTGAACTATGGCGTTTGTTTTATTCGGACGGCTAATCAGTCTGTGTAAAATTGGCTATTTTTCTAGGGGAAATATATGTATACAATATACATCTTGTATATAAAATTCTCGTGTGTTTCTCCGAAACGGCATGACAGATTTTAATGAATTTTTTTTTTGTATATTTAGTAGGTATGAAAATATATCGTAAAGTATTTTTCACCCTCCTAACCCTACGCACCATTTTTTTAATCGCGATTTTAGTATTTTAATTCGATTTTTAGGTATTATTAAACTACAATTATTTATTTGTTAGTTACACGGATAAAATGGAAAAAAAATAATGTAAAAGTTTGATCAAACCGTATCTATGGTAATTAATACAAATAAAAATAATTCTAAAGATCTATGTGCCATATTATTTTACGCGATAAAATGTAATTTTATAAGCTGTCTCCACGTTATTTCATCAGTAAGACAGTAAGTACAACAATTTTGTCTATTTGTGTGTGTGTTACAACAAACAATGCCAGCAAGACGCAAGACGGCCAATTTGGGCCGTCTAACGAATAAAGCAACACACATGCGAAATATTAGAGCAGAAAGTACAGACAGATTGGTAACGAGAATCTTGTGTATAAGATATAAGTATACACCAAATAAATAAAAAATAATAAAAAAATGGCCCGGGTAAGACCGGGCCGGACAGCTAGCTATTTTCATACCTATTTAAATGCTTTATTATAGTAACAAACTATTAATTAATTTTAATTTTAACTGTACTTATAATAATAATAATATAGTAAAAATACAGACGTTTTTAAGAGTGTGAAATTATAATATATTGGTTTAAGTTATAATAGGTTTGATATTAATTTATCTATTTTTATTGTCCATAAAATATTTACAAAATTAATTTCACACTTCAATCGCTGTCATTCAGCACGGTTATTTTTTCTTGAAGTCACTGCAACGTTAACATTTTTTCTTCTTTTATATTTTATCTGTGTCTCTACAAAATCCATTAAATTCCTTTGGTATACCTTCAAAGTCCATTATTATATTACGAAGAACTGCAACAGCTTGGACACTTTTAGTTGCTTTGTCAACACTTGTAATAAATAAATCATTTAATAATAGTGTACACAATGTATTTGGACTTGTAATGCACGCGGAAAAAGAATGACGCGGAATTATTTAGTAGTTACGTATGAAACGAAAATCTACAACGTAGATAAGAAAGCATAGTTGATTGAACGGAAGACCCGAAGAAAATGGGAAATATTGAGCGGGAAGAGTGCATTAGAGATGTGTCTAAGCAATAATGGCCATGGAAAAAATGGAAAGATAAAAATTACTATATTTCAGAATAGCCAGAGGAAAATATGAACAAATACAAAAATTACCAAAGGAGAAAATGGCCATGGGAAAAGGATAGGCCCGGGCCTACACACTTTTCTCCGAAATAAACAACATTTTAATATAGAAAATTTCCATTACTAGTCTTTCGCTTTTAATCATATTTCATGTTATTTTACATGACCTACCCGGGAAAATATTTCTAGCTACGCCGCTGCCGGGGTACATATTAAATTTCAACTTAAAAGCGTACGTCACTATATCGGTCAATAATATTCAAGTCGGCGAACGTGTCTATCTTATATAGGTAATCGTATTATATCGCCGGGTATTATCTGTATCGTCCGCGAAACGGTATTATTAATATTGTCATTCATTTCGGTCTCGCGTTAAAAACGCCTGCGGTAAGTGTGTTGAAAAAAAAAAAAATAAATAAAATACAGACGTCCATAATATACCGAACCTCGTATTGTTCTGAAAACTGGTTTGTACAGTTGCGCGTACCGTAAAATACGTAAGTAGGTATGGGGTACATCTGCGTATATATAAAATAATGCGCGACAGACTGTCGCCGTCGACGATGTGCTTGTTATATTGCCGAGCACCTGGATTGGATTGGAAAAAAAAAAAACAATTGTTTTATCGAATCTGAGAAGATTGGAACCATGATAAAAAAAAAAAAAAAAAACCTCACCTATTTACTTTTGCCGTCAGCTAAAGTACGGTTTAGCGAATTCAGCAAGTCTTAGGACGTCGAGATTTAGGTTGAAAGAAACGTTCTAGGATAACGGGGACACGGATGCAGACACTGTTGTAGGTAATTTATTGTACAACAGTAAGCAACGGTTAGCCATTACGTACGAAAAAACGATTATGAGCGGAGTTCAGTTGATAGTGATGCTTTGTCAACAATATATATGTCATATTATAGTAAAACAATTAAATAGGCTGTAAAGCCTATTTATATATTTTCTTTATCTGTTTAATGTGGTACCGATTTTCCCAGTTTTTCTCCGTTTTTTCCGGTTTTCCCACGGTTGATCCCGGTTTTTCACATTTGCGGGGAAAACTCTTGTGAAAATCGAAAAATGGTATCCCTTAAGGACCTCCTAAGTCAGATGTACTATTAGACAAATGTTTATCGCTATAAATTTAAGCGAAATTGCTAGTTGAAAAGTTGTTTACAAGAAAAAGAAAAAAAATCGTAATATTTCAGTAAATGTTCCGTTACAATGGGAAAAACAGGAAAAATGGGTAAATAGGTACAATATTAAATAAATATAGGCAATGAATTTGTAATCATTTTACCATAATATGACGTACGAGTACATATTGTTGAGAAACTCCGTTCAAAATCGTTATTTCTTTATTTAATGGTTAATCGTTGCTTACAAATATACATTAAATCACCTATAACACTGGGTGAACCCATCCTCATTATCCATTATCCTATTACCCCATTTTTTTTAAATTTTTTTATTAAAAGAGTTGTTATGTGGTCTTTTTGTTAAGATTTAACTTGAAAAAAAGCACGTTAAATGCGTATAGTTTTCTATATAAATTATCTACCGGTATGTAAGAGACCGTTAAGCTTTAAAACTTGTAATGAGATTTTGCACTTCTAGACAAAATAAGATAACAATAATTATACGGTAAATATTTTCCGTTCATTTCAATCTTTTTATTATATTTTTTAATTATCAGAAACTTACCCACTTCCATATTAATGGTCAGTTGGTAAATTAGAATACAATTAGATTTATATTTTGACGCGATTAAGGGCTACATGAATCAGTCTTTTGTAAAATGCTACCCATATTATATATTATCAAAATGCCACACACTCATTTCCCACTGCACAACTTGATTAATAAACTTAATTTTTGGGAAAAAAAAATCCACTTCGTGTTTATTATACCTATATGTATAAACTTAAATTTTAAAATAAGAATAATGTTTTAATTACTTTGAAGCAATGAGCATTAAAGAAAATCAACGAAATTATATTGATACTTTTGGATTGATATTTATCGAGTCAGTGACACCGTCGGATTCATTGTCAATTTATCGACTTACAAATCAATACAATCAGTTCGTGTTTGACTCCCGACCGTTTCAAAATGCGCCTAATCAATTTCGAAAAAAATTATATACGACCACTTTTGAAGTGTAAACTACCAAAAATTAAAATAACCATTGAAATCAGTTCATAATTGACAGAATAATCGCTTAATAAACGTACAAAAAGACATCGAGTAGAATTGAGAAAACGCCCTTTTTAAAACGTTGTTTGAACATAGTAGGCCGGGAAGTATCGTAGACGTGTACATACAAAGATTTCAGATACTGATTTATAGAAAAATGTTTAGTACTTAGCGTACGAGGTTTGGCTATTAAACAACGAGATAGCGCGCGCAGAGAGCGTTCCAAAAAAGGTTGGGGGAAAATCGAATACAGCGCTGGTTAGCTGGATGTGTCTTTTATGCCATTACAAAATTGGGTTTTTGTCGGTGCATTAGTATTTTTTCTGCAGCGTTTAGAAACGAACATGTTTTTTTCTCTTGCCGAAAACGATGCGTGACGGAATTCGTATACTTATTCCATGGTTTGGTAACGACAGTAATATTAACGAAATAGACAAACAATACTATCCATCTCGATGTGGATTACATTTCTTTACAAAATACAAGTGATTTCGTGGTACATTATGTAATTTATGACAGTAAAATTTATTTTATTATTTTCGGAAGATATACGAAAACAATAACGATATATTATCAATTTTTCATATTTCTCGTATCTTTATTTTGTTTTATCAAATGAATGTTAAATCAACGAAACAAAATCGTTCACGTACGATTAATATTATTGAACGCGTTCAAATGTCTTTCAATTGAATGCGTTCGTGGGTCGTTCATATATATATTATTTTACTACGCAGTAGTTTAGTTTATAGTCGTTTTCATCGCCGTTGATGGCAACCGGAGAGTTATTTCGTAGTTTTCGTCATTATCGCGCTTCGTTTTATTATTATTCTTTTGAAAATTTTGACTTTTTAACGGTATAGGTCGCAAAATCATATTTCGGCACCATTATACAATTTTTGACGGCCACAAACTTTGTCGTTTGGTACGATTTCGTAACACGATAATGCAGCAGAAAGATCGGAATTAGCGGGTTCCAATGGGATTAAACTTTTCCATCTCCGGAAATTGGTCGACGTTTCGTTATCATTTGGATATTTTCTTAACAAAAACTCGCAAAGTTTATTGGCGAAACTCTATTTGAAGTATTCAGTTTTAATTAATTCGATTAAATATCAAATTTAAGCGGTATAATTAGTAACGCGTTACAAAATCGAAACTTTGATTACCTATTCGTGCGATTAATATAATGTATAAACGTTCGAATTATGCGCCAGAAGAGCGAGCCGTCGTCGTAGTATTGTTCGCCCAGGAATCGCGGTTTTTAGACAAGGTAATTTATTTACAGCATTTATATTTTATATGCTATATTTAAATAACACAAGTCGGTCGTGATGAGTACAAACTTTTTTAACTCCAAATCGTCGATACTTCGAACTTTAATTTACTCCGGTCTCTAGAGTTCCCTATACAACGCACACAAATTTCGTTCGACCCGAATATTTTCGTGAACAATTCGAAGTTTCAATTTTATCCACACTTTAGTTTTCGATTCCGAGCTGAGCGAGGAATGTATCGGTTTTACAATGATGTTTATTTTTATAATTATTTTCTTTTTCTGTAAACGACTTTTCTCCCAGAAATGTTGCTTAATTTTTCAAATGTAGCACGTTCTCTAAGTGGTATTTTCGAGAGAGTTTATTTTTTTTTTATTTTCCAAATGATACGAAAACGGGAAAAACCGGGAAAAACGTAAGAAAAACGTTAACATGTTCAAAATAACAATGGTTTCCGTTATTTATTTTTGTTTTGCTTTTAATTCTGTTAGAAACAATTCTAGAGAAGTGAAATTTTCACCGAATATCCATATTAGCACTTTATAGGCGTGATAGAGTTTTCAAAACATTTTGGAAATGTTCGGGCTGTTCATAAGCAGGAGCCTAATTCTTCGAGTTGGGGGGGGGGGAAGATCAAGCAAAGTGTGTGGTTATACCCCTTATTTTTGACTAAATTGGTCTGTTAAAAATTGCACTGTTTTTTTATACAATTAAAATTAAATTGTAGTTTTATAAGAAAAACAACACTGATATTTTACTTTCAATCCTGGGTACAATTTATGTAGATTAATAATAAAAATATAATGCCATCATTAATTGAGTAAACAATATATAGACATGGACATATTTACAATCATTGCTTATTACACTGAACCACAGGTTAAATTATTGGAGTTTATGTTTATGTTAGTTGCATATATTAAAATAAAACATTCGTGGGTATCCGCTTATTATTATTTTTCTTTTTCAAGCGTTTTGATAATAAAAAAGTTATAAGTTATGCAAAATATAATTTACAATTTATAATTATAAATATTAAATACTTTTCATTTTCTTTTTTGCAGGGTTTTAGACTATGAGTGGAGCGAAGAAGCTTATGGTTTTACAAAGATGTTTAAAACTTTTGTACCAGAAGACTTGCTCGGATTTCTAAGTATAGCACTTTTTCTGAAAGGAAATCGGTGTGGGAAGGTGCTTTATAGAGGTAATTTTTCGACTTTCTCGAGAGTTTTCCCAGAAAATGTGAAAAACTAGGATAAAACGTGAAAAAACCGAGAAAAACGTGGAAAAATTAGGAAAATTTTAAAACAACATTAAACAAATAATATTAAAGAGAATATAAAAAGCCTATTTAATTAGGTATTTTACCATAATATGACATATACATTGTTGACAAATCATCACTATCAAATGAACTTTGTTCAGAATTGTTAGCAATGGTATACCCTTATTTACAGGTGCACATTAAATTATCTACATATAACAGTAGGTACACCATTATCCTAGGACGCCTTTTTCTCTGTTTTTATTTTCGTGCTTTACTTTCTTGGTTTTTCTTCCCAAGGCTTAAGCAATCATTTATTTACTATACATATTTAAGTTTAAAATTGATTTTTGCTATGTAAGTTGATGTGGTTCATAGTCAATGGAAAATATTAAAACCAGGGCAATGTACATTACATTAGATTATGGTCCGGTGTAATTTTAAAATGGCCTACTTGGAACCTCGTACACTTGAAAACGATCCTACTGTTTAAAGGCATTTGAAATATTCTCGGTTTTTAGTTATTATATGGATAAAATTGTTTTACAGAGAAAATATAGACAAATTTAACACAAAGTTCATCATAGGTTGTACCTGCCGTTACCTGTTTACCTGTTGTAATGTAGTATTTTTTTTTTTATAAGCTTTTAGATTTTAATTGGAGTAAAAAATCTTATGGTATTACAAAGATATTCATTTTATTTTTTTACATGTGCATACATTTTCTACCAAAAATCTTTCTCCGATTTTTAAGTGTAGCAACTTTTCAAAAAGGAAGTCGGACTAGGGATGTAATTTTAGGGGATAGTCAATTATCGGTTTTCCCAAGAGTATTCCCTAGAAAATGTGAAAAGTCGTGAAAAACCATTTGAAGACCGGGGAAAACGTGAAAATCAGTACATTAAAAAAATATTATTAAAGAAAATATATAATGCCTATTTAATTATTTTACTATAATATGACATATATAATGTTGACAAAACATCACAATCAAATGAAATGCACTCAGAATCGTTTTTTTCGTTAGCAATGGTTTATCGTTGCTTACAGTTATAAATTAAATTACCTATAATAGTGGCTGAACCCGTCTCATTGTCCTATGACAGATTTTTTTTTTTGATGAGTTTTGATAAACTAACCAACCTTTGGATACATCAAGTTATTTAATTTATATCTATTTATATTCTTTTTCTTTTTTATTTATATCCATTTTATTTAAAATTAACGATAAACAAATGCTAAAGAAAAGCAAAGTCGTTTATCCACGTTTTGATTGACAGTTATATATACGATTGTCGTTGGATTTTAATAAAATAAAAATTTGCATGAGAAAGTAAGCCTGCTCGAGAACCTCTTGTACTCAAAATATATTGTTTTTATCCTCTTATAAGTTTTATTTTTAAAGATTAAAATTAGAGAAAATAGTCTTAAATGGTATTTTGCGTCTTCTGAAAAAAAAAATGTCATTCGAGTCATTCCGGTTTGAATATTTCACATTATATTGGAATGAAATGTACTATATATCTATAATAATAAAAAACTCTTGTCGCGCAAATCTTATTACTTTTTTTCTGTCGATTAATACGAATTTGCTTCTATCTCTGGGTTCTGTCGTTTAAACTAGGAAAAAAACCACTTTAAGAGTTATCACGGAATCGATTTTCATATAAAACGATATCCTAGAACTACTACCGACTTTACTACGTTTATTTTTTTTTTTTTTGATTGTGAATGTAGCAGAGCGCAGAAAAGCTTTTTTTTTTTATTTCGGTCCTGTTGACACGCCGTGCCGTCGTGTATGTTGTGTAGGAAATACATCGAATTTTTCGAGACAAGCGTGTTTTTTCGATTGCGTTTTTAATTATTATATTCGATTTATTTATTCTTCGTACTGGGCGTATCGTCAACACACATTGATGACGTATTATTCAGTGTATAATACTATTGTTAGACAATCACACAAATTTATCATTTTGGATATCGTTTCTAAATCGTCGTCCCTTAAATTTGACCAGGTACTCGAAATTCACATAATATGCCTAAGCGGGTTCAGTTCTTTGTATGTTGTTCCTCGGTCGTGATGGCTAAAAAGATATAATCGGGAGCTGTACGATTTGTTTTGGACAGTCGGATATTGTGATCGAGGTTAAAAGAAGTTAGGTGGAATGGGCAGACTACGTGTGAAAGAATAAAAATTCCGTGGCAAAAAAAAGCGCTTAAAAAGAACCCAAAAATAAACATCATTGTAAAACCAATAGCTCCCTCGAGCTACGCTCGGATTTTTAAATCATTACCAATTAAATTAAATTTCAAATATTATTAGTACAAGTAGCCGATAATTGATAGCCAAAAACACAAACGGTTAATTTCACGCCATGTACCATGTACACGTGCACTTAAAATACCATGGTTATTACTACAAATTAAGCGATGGGTTTCGGTTAAAGATAGTAACCCGCCATTTTCAATTTAACAAAAATCGTAAAAACCATGGAATTTCAAAATATGTTCATCCGCGCTTCACACAGAATCGTATTTCTTTACCAACGATTTTTCGCTGCGTACAAATAAATGTTAAATAACTATATGCAACCCTGCCTTCTCAACTCTTCTTCTGGAACAATATGAGACACACGCCAGCATTTTGCACGAAAAGCGTACCGTGACTAAGTGCAAAACGCCCAGAATGTGTACTGGCTTTTTCGAAATACGAATAGGTTTACCTATAATATCGTCACACAGTATACTCGCGGATGCGCAAAAAAAAAAAAAATCACTTTCTCAGACCCGGTTTAACTATACTTATTATGTATATAAATATCGTGTACCTAATAAAAAACAAAAATTTCCTCACATATGATGATTCTCAGTGCAACTTGCGTAGTGTATCGACCGTCCACATTCAATTCAATTCAAACGGTAATTTATCCCGGGATGGAACGTAGCGCGGTTTCCAGAGGTTATCAATTATTATTTTTCCGAATAAATGTTTTTTTTTTCTTTTTCTTTTAACGGATTTACGACGGTGATAATTCAATGGGAAATTGTTCAATTTTACGAATAAATCGGAAAGACGCAAACACTTTTTCCAGTTTTTTCTCCTCGTTTTAAAATATAGTACATTCAAAACGTAGGTCGGGTCAGCGGCTATTTTGTCATCGTGTCTGAAGAAGGTTTCTATGTGCATATACATACGTACGTTCTAATACCGTCGCCGCGATAGTCTCCGCCGGTATAGCGGTCGTGAGCTCGACTGCATTAGTGCAACCCGCCGCGGTTTTCTACATGTACGCGGTTATATTATTATTACATATACATTTTAAACGGGAAAGCAGGCCAACCGTATTATTATACTGCTACTATGTTTATTTAACCGGAATAAATTTCACTGTTGACGGACTGCTGCGTGTACCGCTCGAAAAAAAAAACAAAATAATAATAATAATAATAAAATTAAAAAACTACAACCTAGAAATATTTCAACCAGATGGACTTTAGGGTCGAAATATGAGAATAACGCGTATTCGATAACATACGTTTAGTTATTATTTTAGATTCTGATTGTGGCCTAAATAGGTGAAAAAAATGAACTTTAAGTGTTTCTAAAGACCTAGGCAATAGCCTAGCTATTTCTGGCTCAGCCGATTTTAATCGAAAAATACCCATCGATTTGTCGTGTAAACTTTTCTACCAGCAATTTTGCTCTGATTTACAATGATAGCACTTTTTCTGAAATTAAATCTTGCTGGAAAGGTACCTTAAGGAAGTCATTTGTCAGTTTCGCCAAGAGTTTTCTTAGTAAATGTGATAATCAAGGAATAACAAGGAAAAACGATATAATATTAAACAAATAATTATTAAAGAAAGTATATAATGCCTATTTAATTATTTTACCATAATCTGACACTTATACTGTTGACAAATCTTTGCTATCAACAAAACTTTGCTCAGAATTGTCTTTTCGTTGGCAATGATTAATCGTTACTCATAGATATACATTAAATTCCGTTCTGTATCCGACCTTCCCAACTATCCACTTATAATAGTGACTGCACCCGTCCCCATTATCCGAGGACAGCTTTATTTATTTTGTGGATAAACTCTTTTTTGGCAACATTACGGGTCCAATACGACGTCTACAGCAGTTATAATTGTTTTTTTTTTTTTTGTATACACAAAAAAACAAAAATAAAGACTGTATAAACATTTTATTATGTTATAATATATTATTAATTTACTTTCTTTTTTTTCTTTTTTTTTTGTACTGTATCGTCTGATGAACACAGGGAAATAGGGATTAGTGGGAGTTGGTAGAAAATAGAGAAGTACGGAAGCGGATGATTTGCCGTATAGCGATATGGTCTTGACGGCCCGAAAAACAAATACAATGTACACATAGTCGGACAACAGCATCGGACCTGTTTTCACATCTTATGATGAGGGGTCAAACGATAGCTTCATACTAACTGTCATAGTGCTACATAATGGCGATAAAGATTACGGATATTTATACTGCAATCAACTCTTTATGTTTTAATGGAAAACTTAATAAAAATAGTAAAATAAAAAATTACTTTTTTTTTTTAATTTTTAAAATTTTAAGTTTTTTTACCAAAATATATAAAAATTAATTCAAATATACATATTTGTAGTCCTTATTTCTGTGAATAATATATATATATATATATGTATAAAACTAGAATTTAATTATCTTTATTATCCTCGAAAATACTACAATGGATATATCGCCGTAGGACACTGTATATAATTCAACGTCGTCTCCTCAAAAGTGTCGAGAGAGATAATTGAATCGAGTTTTTAATAATGAAAACGGTTATTTGTTCAATTAGGTTTCATTGTTCCTCTATATTATTATTAAAGGTCACAACTTTTTATACGGGCAAAAACCTGTTGTAGAAACCGTGAACATAATATTATCACGGTGACGATGATACAGGCGTGTTTTCTACTGCACAACTGCTGTAGGCAGTATAGGCGTATAGGCGTTACGATAAAATCGTAATCGATTGAAATACTTGAAAAATATTGTAGATAAGTTCAATACCTGAACTATATAATTGGACGGTTTTTGTGAGAAACGCGGTAATTGTGTTAACAATTACAAATTTTCGGGAAACGTAAAAAAATTTATTCTTAAATAAATTGTTTTCTAAATTTAAAAACTTAAATTAAAGTAAATATTTAATAGTTTTTATATTTTTAGATACTGAGTGAAACGATGAAAATATTGGTTTTACAAAGATATTAATTTTTTTTTATATGAGAACACTTTTTGTACCAGAATGCTTACTTTAACTGTAGGATGTAGACCATTTTCTAAAAGGAAATTTTCCTGATGTAGTACTGTAAGGAGGTCATTTTGCGATTTTCTCTAGGATTTTCTCAGCAAATGTGAAAAACCGGAATAAATCATGGGAAACCCGGAAAAAACGTAGAAATAACGGAAAAATTAATATAATCATATTAAACAAATATTATTAAAGAAAATATATAATTAACTTACCCTAATATGACATACATATTATTAACGAAATGACAAAATAACTACACTGTAAACTGAACTCCGTTCAGAATCGTTTTTTATAAGCAATTGTTTATCGTTAGCAATGGTTTACCGTTGCTTACAGATACATACAATAAATTCTTTTCTGTATCCTACCTTCCAAACTTTTCATCTATAATAGTGGTTGCACCCATTCTTAATATCCATACATACATCAGTACATATTTTTCATCTTTTTTTGGTTTTTTTATTTAATTTTTTTTAATAAGTCTACCATTCGATCGCTCATAAAATAATGAAACGAGCTCTCGCACAAAACCGAAACCCCATGAACTGTTCGGCGTGACAGCGAGGGAGTGGGCGTTGCAAACATTGTCCAATTGTTTGTAACCATATTACAAAAAAAAAAAAAAAAATAATAATAATAATAATAAAATACATTTTACAGATTTTTAAAAGTATAGATAATGCATACGTATAAATACTTGGTGGTCGGTAGCAGACTGCTCTACGCAGCACTTACGTGGGTTGAGTACGCGACCATGATCGTGAAATGCCGTAACTTCCTGATCAGGTCGCAGAAGGCTGCAGCCTTCAAGGTCACTTGAGTGTTCTGCACCGTATCAGCTAACACTGCCTTGCTTCTAGCGTGCACACCTCTAGGGTGTCCTCTTGCCCTCTAGAGGAAAAGTATCGAAGACCTAGACAGGAACTAGTTCTCGACCGAGATCCAACACACAGAGCGTGACATCGTGACATCAACGCGTGGTCCAATAGGTAGAGCCGCATAATTATATCGGCCGGGACTCACATGGTTCTCCCGGACCCGAGGAAATGGATCTCGAGACGTCCTAAGGATCCTAAGGATCTCACTTTCCACGTCGAGCAGGCTATAACAGGTCACGGTCGCTTTAGGCTCTACCTCTGCCGGATGGCACGAGCCCCAGACGTGAAATGCCTATATTGCCAACACCCGGAAAACACCATAGAGCATACTCTTTTTGCATGCCCTCATTGGGAACTCTACCGGCAAGACGTCAGAGCACCTCATTGGATAAGGAAGGTCGAGGCAAGGGCCAGTTACCATAGAAACAGCTCTCCCATCAGTGCGAACATTAAAGTCTACACTCAGTAAAACCCAGCAACTGGCTCAAGGTCATGTACAGGTAAGTTAGCACACTGTTAGGAGGTGACGGGGTCCCACCATTCACCGCTCATAATAGTTTTAATTACAGCATAGTTAATAATGTGAGTCTGCCCCACGAAGGGGAAAATGGGATTTTACAAAACACTTAATTATACTTATTGATAAACGATGGAAGTAGTGGGGAGGGGGGGCGGTAGCAATGTGAAAAACTGATCTCCCACTGCTGTCAGTTAATACTTGTCGGTGAATTTAAAACGGCGGATGAAAATTGAGACAGTCGATAAAAAAACAAACAAATCGAATAAAGCTTAACGTCACGCAACTGACAGGCAAACTTGCAGTACCAGAAATGACATAATTGGAATAAATCAAGTTTTTATGTTTTCTCCAATTATAGTTCAAATATTTGTATGTTACGGTTAATCGCTGCACTTGTACAAAAACGTTCAGGAAAATGAAGTACACACACCGGTCGACCTGTTGGCGGAGTGGCAAAAAAAAAAAACCCTCTATGAGGACAGTGCGTACTACATAATAATATCTAGAACGCAACACTACATTATGCATTTGTCGTTTCCGTCTTTTATTAACGCACGACAGAAGTGCGTTCAGCAAAATCGATTTTATGTAGTCTGTATTTATCTTAGAGCAAATCGACCGATCAACAAACAGTATGGGAATTACTTATTTTTCATCCGTTTGTACATTGGGTTTTTTTTTTGATATAACCGATTTTCCTTTTCAGTCAAGTCTGAACGACGATGTGATGAGAAGCGATGGGAATTCTGAAAACATGTTTGATTTCAGTCAAAAATCTATTTTCAGTTATTATTGTTATTTTTTTTTTTACACAGAGTTTCTAATCAAATTTTTGAAAATAAAAACTACCTATGTTATGCTAAAATAAATTCGAATAATTTCCTGTCTAATATCGTTTACTTTTGTATTTAAATTCAACTCAAAATATATAATATTATAATATGTTTTAAAAATTTGTAATTTCGCATCACCACTTTATTAAATTGACTTAAGTGACCTGAATCGTTCCGTTGCGTTACTTACGTGTTAGACAAAGAAAGAGAGTATTGGTATCCAACCCGAATTTCGGCGGAAGCATAATTTTTTGGAATGTATTATGCGCTAGTAATCAATACGGTTTTTTTTTACACTCCGATTATTATTAGTCTACTGCCTTAACCATGGTTAGCGTTATACTCGGAAACTCCTTTGCTAGTTAACACGAGTATTTTGTGTTATTGACGCGGCGATGCGACACGTTCAACGTCTGGTGTACGATAACAATCACGACGTGTGGTATAGAAAAAAAATAAATAATATAACCAAGCATAATAATATAAAATATGTAATTTACCGCTCAGGTCAAGGTCTTGTCGGTTCGACTAGGTATCGTCGGTTTCCATGCGCGTGTCACAGCTACTTGAACTCGTTACATCGTTTCTTAGCCGACAAAATATTTCAAAAATCGTTCTACGTATCCAACCCCCCCCCCTTCTCCTAAAATATTAAAATTAAAATTAACAATATAGGGCAAATTTTTTTTTATCGTGTCTCATACACTTTCTCGGAAGATTTTAAGTGGATTTTATCAATGACCATTACACAGATTTCTTGCGGCAATCATTGTAAAAAACCGAATCAATTTTTTCTTGACATTTTCGTATAAACAATCGCCCGTTCGTGAAAAAAAAGAAAAATCATTCTAATAATTTTTTTCGATTTACGTGTCTTTATCGGAACAAAGGTGTTTTTTTTACACAAGATTAGGTACCTAACCGTATTGTTTATGAAAAATGGAATGGAGGATTTCAAGCTTGACTGCGGAACATTGGTGAAAATATGAGGGAGGATTTTTATTTTATAGTGATGGATTTAACGGATTTGTCGGACAAGTCAGACATGTCCGACCAGCAGTGCCAGAAAGGTCTATAACGATTTTATCCGTACTTGGTTATATACGGAGCTTTTAGTTTCAAACCTTGGTCTCAATTCCTTGTTTTAAGTTTTAATTTTTCAAAGGATATTTCGTTTAAAGGTTCTTAAATTTAGTTCCCGGTAATGGGCGGCTTATCCGCTTCTGCAGATTAAACAAAGTCGCCACTGCCTGAAAAAACATACAATTAAAAAAAATGCAACTATTACGTAGAATTTTTCTCACTCTATACCTATAAAATATAGCCAGTGTAAAAATATTCATTAGCTCTTTGATAAAAATTAAAGATTACAGTAGATAAACTTTATCACCTTAATGAAGTATGCAATATGGTAAACTTTGTTTAATTTTTTACCTATTTTCTCCTATTTCCTCCGTTTATTCACGATTTTTTTAACTTATTGGGAAAATTCCTGGAAAAATAAAAAAAATTGACTCCTTTAAATTACCTATCCAATCTGATTTAATTTTAGAACTAGTAAATCGGATTAACATTACGAAGTTTTTATTTCGCGGACAATTTTTCTACCGGCAATTTTCCTCCTACTTTTAATGGTAGCATTATTTCTGAAAAGAAATTTCACTGGGGAGATATTTTAGAGAGGTCGTATTTTATTTTTTCCGGAGTTTTCTCAGCAAATGTGAAAAACTAGGAAAAACGATAAACCGGAAAATCGGTACAATAAATATATATTATTAAAGAAAATATATAATGCCTATTTAATTATTTTACCATAATATGACATATATCTTCATATGTGCCACTATCAACTGGCCTTCACTCAGAATCGGTTTTTCGTAATCAATAGCTTATTGTTGCTTTATAAATACACATTAAATTACCTATAACAGTGGCTGCACCTGTCTCCATTATACTAGGACGTTTTTTTTTTTTCTTAATGAAAGTAGTTATAATAAGTAATTGATACTAAGTAAGAATTAACATTTATTCTAGCATAATATTTTTAAATAAAAACTCCTCTTTTTGTTCATAAATTTATGTCTTATTTTCCAATTCAATCGGCCCTATGAATTAGTATTCTAGTCGAGTATTTTCGCCTAAATTGGACACTTCGGGTGTAGTCACATCAAAACTTAGCCGAGTACCTCAAATTAACTTACCGTCAATAAAGTACCAACTTGAATATATTCATTGTTTAGAAGGTCTTGAGCCCCCTCCACTTAATAATATTTGAGTTATTTTCTCTTATTGCATGAGGAGTTTAACCAAATTACTTTTATCGATAGGGTAAAGATATTACCGTGTAAGACAAATAACTAGCCAATGTAACCTTTTTTACGAACTACCATTAATAAATTTCATAAAAAATATTTTACTGGCTGGGCGGACGCGTTACGGACGCGAATTATTTAAGTTTTGTTGTAGAACGGACTTAACGTACAACCGTTGTGTACACGGTTTCAAATAAACGAGCTAATGTACTGGATGATCTATTTATCATACCAACAACGATTTAATCAAAGGATTTTAAATGAATTCGAGTTCTGTTTCGTTCAATCATATTATGGGAATCGTTTACGCTCTATTTAAACACTATTTTCAATTTGTACTACTGGATGGTTCTTTATATACGAGTATCTTCAATCAATTTATTATTTAAAACACGTGTAGATATGCATATTTACTGCTCGAGTCGAAATTTTAAGCGATTACAACTATCATGGACGGTAAATCTGAATTAGAATTTGTTATGCATATCAAAATGTTTAGAAAATAATCTCTACGGGAATCTGTGTTTAAAAGGTGGGAAGAGAATTTCTTGTTTGAAAAAAAAAGTGTACAATTCTGTTCAAAATTGTATCAAAAAATCATTATTTAAATATGTCATTCATACAAATTTTATAATTTATATTTAAATGTGTATCATTTATTTAAATAAATAAAAACAATACCTTATTTGAGATATTAATATTTGAAAAAACACAAGGAATTGAAGTGAAACTCACTTGAAATCTTCCAAAAGATCGCTGATTCGTAATAAATGGATCACACTATGCATAAACAGCTAAAAGAAATAAACGGGTAATAGGAAATTCGAACGGTGTTTTTTTTTCAATTGTATTTTTAAGAATTTCTCTGTACGAACAGAAAATCGTGTACCTATGTGAGTATATACGCAAATGTTTTTTAAAAAGGCTTTTCGTTGTCATCGTTGTCGATTGTTAAATATTATTACCGACGATCAAACCGCGGTATGGTTAATTTTACTGTAACGTTGCGTTATAATAACAAAGTTTGTACCCAAACTTGGCCACTAGTATAATAGCACAAACAACTTTTGAAAATATAATTTTTGACAATCGATATTATTATTTTATTTTAATTTAATAATGATTTGTTAAAATTGTCTAGCAAAATTTGTTAATTTTACTTTGGTAAAAGGTTCACTTAGTTACAAAGCTTGCAAATGTAAAAATAATAAGGAGTTATGTTCCACGTGTCCGCCACCCCGTAGCTTGTTGTAATAAGTTACGTTTTGCTCCCCACTCCTATATGAATCGGCCACGATAACGTGGGTAAATATTAGTAACTATTTACTGGACTGGTCTAAGTAGTGCGTTAGGTATAGCGAAAAGAACAAAAAATAAAAAAAAAATCCCCAATAGTAAATCAATAGTATTTATTAAACCAATAAAAAATCGTGAAACAACGAAAATATAATACATAAATATGTAAAACGCAATAATAACTAGTAATATAATAATAATGGAAAACAAATCATTTAAAATAAAAAACATAAACATTAAAATTAGAGAGTGTCTTTCCCGTCTCTACTGCACACGTGCAATGACTATTAAAAAATTTAATAAATAAAATTAATTAAACGTTTTCGTCGTGTAACCCGGTGTTGGCGGAATCGTATGTGAAAACGGCCGGAGAGACAAAGTCATCGTTGAAACCCTGAAAAATAAAAATAAAAACCATAAAAAATACTGCATAAATTAGTCATTCGATCAGGTTGTGTTATCAACATTTTCTGGTACCTAAAATAAGACTAACATTGGCACAACTGTCAGCAATTAATATTGCTGACAGTTGTGTCAATGTTTAGGAGCAGGAAACTCGAAAGGAAGATGTACAGAGAAATTTGTTTCGTGATTTGATATGCGCGACGACGCGTAGTCATATTTTGTATTGTGTTTTTTTTAGATTCTGAGTGGAGCAAAGAATGTATTGTGTTTTACTAAGATGTTTTTTTTTTTTTTTTATACTGTGTTCGCAAATTTGACTAAAAATCTTGCTCCGATATATACGTGCAGCATCATTTCTGAAAGGAAATATTATCCAGATGGTACTTTTGGGAAGTCATTTTTTGACTTTCAATGTGGTTTTCATGATACTTGTGAAAAACCAGGATAAAACGTAAGAAAAACGGGAAATGCACGAAATTAATGATTCTATTATTTTATCAATCTTATTATTTGTTATAATTCAGTTAACAATATTCGTAGATACTTGAAAGACTATTGATAGACATTTTAATTTTTCCAGTTTTGTATGTAATTTTTATTCGATAGGTGCTCTGCGGTGACATTGTTAGACTTTAAAAAAATGTTTGAAAATTAAGCATTACTTTGTGGTAAAAAAAAAAAATTGAGTTTTTATATAGTATTTGTTTTTATAAAGGAATTTTGATATTAAATTTTGACGAAAATTGGTTGATTAAAAGATTATATGGAACAAATCAATTTTTTCATTTTTATTTTTTTAACATATGAATATTGCCGATTTAATAACGATGGTGAGATCAGAATTGAACGCACTGACTAACTTCGAAATTATAGCTTTTTGAAGTTCAAATATTTAGCAGATATTTCACATGTTCATATTAAGTAACTCTATATTATCTAGTTTTATATACGTTTGTTGTAGTTGAATAGTCTTGAATGCGTATTGCTATACTAGTAGGAGTCACGGGTTCAAACCCGGGGTTCGAAAAAAAATTGTTTGCATATTTTTTACCTTTTACCTAAATAGTGAAAAAAACGAATTCATTTTAAGCACATGCAAATTTTTCTACCAGAATTCTTGCTTCCATGTATCAAGTGTAGCTTATTTACTGAAAGGAAATTTTATCTCCATGGTTAAGGGTCATTTTCGTGATATTTCAATCGATTCTCGTAATTACAGGGAAAAACCGGGATAAAATGTTAGAAAAATGGAAAATGTACGAAATGTAAGTATTAGTAAACAAATATTATAGCCTTTATTTTTCTGTGTACAACTTGTGTACCAGCAAATTAGCTCCGATTTACAATGCTACCACTTTTCCTGAAAGTAAATCTGACTGGGTAGGTACTTTAGGGACGTCATTTTTCGATTTTTCTAAGAGTTTTTAGCATATGAGATAATCCGGAAAAAAACACGGGAAAACCGGGAAAAACGGGAAATTCGATACAATTTTAAGCAAATATTATTAAAGGAAATATATAATGCCTATTTAATTATTTCATCATAATATGACATACATTTATTGTGTACAAAGCATCACTATCAACTGAACTGCGCTCAGAATCGTTTTCTCGTTAGCAATGGTTTATCGTTGCTTACGAATATACATTGAATTACCTAACAGTGGCTGCACCCGTTTCCATTATCCTAGGACGTCCTTTTTGTATTTGTTATTGAAAAGAATAAAAGGCTGTAGGGGTTTAAATAAATATTACACCACATTACATACGTCAACGTTTATTTTTATATTGGAATTAGCACATTCTCGGGCCATTCATTCACAAGAAGGGAAAATGTCCGCTGCCCGGTCGACGAACACAAAAATACAATTAGGTACCTATCGAGCTTATCGCACGGACGCAGTCACCACAACGTTCAAGTTAATCATAAACTGACAACAATATATGATATTTATGTGCAATAATGATAATCACTAATCGGATTATTTCTACAGTTCGGCACTTTCGAACAATTATCACCAAGACAGTAAAAAAAAAAAAAAAAACAAAAAAACAAAACAAAACAAAATACAACAATTCTTGTAAAACAATCTGTTGGTAATTGTTTGTAACCATTAACAAATACAGGCATGAATTATAAATTACACACAAAACCAAAAAAAAAAAAAAAAAAAAACTATATATGTATATATAGTTTTTATAATAAAAATAATAATAACAATCGTAATAAATTGTGATCTTCTACAACACATTACAAAACATAATACACAAATGTATAATAACAATAAACAATTAAAATCACATATCCTCGCAACAAACATAATAAACAATAAATTATACTTTTAACCACGTGTTCATGCGGTGTGGGCCAACAATACTTTCAAACGGACGCTGTGTCAACTGAAACCCTTCAATATCGCCAACTACATACCTGTCGTCATCGAGAACTTTTCTCACTACACATGGCACTTGAAACTTTGGTACTAACTTTTTATTATGTCCTATAGACACATAAACATTTGTTTTCGTTGCATAGTCATTCTTTTTATGAACAGTCGGTTCTGTGCGTTTTCTATTATGCTGCGAATCGTTATCACCCTGCGATTTACATATACGGTCTGCCGCTTTTGCTCTAATTCCCACGATATCCACTAGGTTTTCCATCATTTCCCTTACAAACACTCGTCTAATATTACCATTAACCTCTCCTACTCGATTCTCTCTAAATAGCAACATACTTGGACTTGGTCCTATCGACTTATGCAATGTATTATTTATGGCGAATTCGACCGTATTCAGTATCGCATTTATTCGCAGACTCAGACAATTTAGCCAACATCGGTACCACAGACTTATTTTCTATTTCAACCTGCCCGTTGGTTGTAGGGATTGTTAGCCTTGTGTCCATGTTATTCTGTGTGCGTTACATTATTACTTAAGATTAAAGGTACAAGTTGTAACTTTTAAAAATGTACAAAATCTGTTTACATATTGGTTAAAGGATGTTTACAATGTTAATTTTTGTAAGATTTTTTTGGAGTTTTCTCTTTTTTGAAGGTCTGGGAAGTATTAGATGGTGTGTTTGATGGTTAAGACTTCTTGGCGTTTATTGCATGTGAGTATTGGATTTTTACAAATTAATAATGAGTGGGTCAAAAAAGAATGTCCAATTTTCACTTTGGTAAATGCGACTTTTTATCGTCTATGTAGGTTTTGAGGAATGTGCGACTTTTTAGTGTATTTTTTGATCATTTTTAATTTGTCGGAAGGCGGAACAGAATCCCAATAACTTTTCCATACGATGTTTGGTTTTTATTTTATGTATATTTTAATGACGTTTGCGGGTATCTCAGTGATTGTTGTATGTAAAATTGTTTCGGTCGCTATATCTGCTGACATGTCGGCCATCTTTTGGCAATGTCAATATGTGATACTACCCACATTAATCCTATATTATTTGTTTTTTTTTTTTTAAATAAATATGATTCGGTTTGGATGTTCTGGTTTATTTCGTTTGTAGAGAAGGGGATTTTAAAATGCCAGGACAGCACTAAGAGAATTTTTTTTGTTATTTTCAAGGTAACCCAGAAATCGACGAAAGCTATACAAAAAATTACCAATTTCTTGTCATTTATTAAGTAAACTACAAGGAAAATAAAAAAAAATTATCTCCTTAATTCACCAACAGGATCATGTAAAAATATTTAACAAATAAATTATGTAAATATAATAATTATTTATTCGGAAAAAGATTTCTGGTAGAAAAGTTGTTTGAAAACAAGAACACATAATAGTTAAATCATTTGGTAAAAAACCGATCAATTCCTTGATTTAAAAACGAAAAAACCCCTTAAAAACACATAATAACAAAATTGTTGTTTGTAAAAAAATTTAAATATTTTTAGTGCAATTAGTCTCAATAAAGACCACTGGGACCCTCTTAATTTTTTTTGAAATTTGGCCACGTAAGCCCAATTTAGACTCAAATTGATTAGTTCATTATTATTATTAGATAATTTTTATTCAAACGCATTTTATTTCATCGACATTTTTGGGAAAATTTAATATAATTCATTAATTATATGAACATTTTTGTTTATTTTTTTAATAAATCGTATGCAAATTTGAGAGGTTTATTTAAGGCTGAGCTTCATAAAAAAAAAAAAAAATTGTATTATAGTAATATTATACTAAGGTGACTAACACATTCGCCAATATTATTTACGATGAAAAACTCGTATAAAAATAAAAAAGTAAAATATTTTTTATGAAAAATAATATAATGAGATAACTAATAACTAGATATATAATAACTAGGTAACGTATCCGTTCTGTAGTTGCCTCGAAACTTTATTAAAAGGCATAATGTATAGTGGAGTTTTTAATAAAAAGTAAAAAAAAATTTAAAAAAATAGGTCAAACGTATAATAATACTATAATGTTATTATGTGTATACTCGCAGGTAACAATTATAACTATGTGGAAGATATTCAATATTTTTTTTAAATTTAATATCAATTTTTTGACAGATAGGTGAAAATTCAAAATATTATTATTATAATTAGAAACCAGATTCTCTTATATTCTCTTAAAACCTACAAAAAAGCGCTCAAATCCGTAAAAAAAAAAAACTAAATTTAAGAAATCTTAAATGATATAACTCCACCCCCAACCTCGAAGAGCTTTAACTCATTAAACACAATTGTCCAACACTATAAAAATGATTAACCGTGTTAATGTTCATTTTTGTACTATTAGAAAATTTAGTTTGTTCGAGCCGATAGAGGATCTAGTTATAATATTATGTTATTATCATTTTACACTATTGTTTACATGTACGTTGGCTGAAACAGTATACAAACGAATATTATTCGTTGTTTGTAAAAAAAAAAAAAAATTGATTATACTCTTTGTAATATTAAAAAATTATAACAATAGCATAGTATAGCTGCTGTATTTGTTCGAAATACTATTTTTTTTAAAATTTTTGTTTTTAATTAGCTAAATTGACAGGTGCACACGCGATGACGTAGGTATACGAATGTTCAAAATTATATTATGATGCATATACGTATGTTCTTATACTGCAATAATCACGATCGAAACTCTATACTTTCTTATTATTATAATATGACGTGTATTTTTTTACGTATTTATACGGAAACTTCTAACGGTTATTAAAGAAAAGGCTTTTAAAAAAATTAAAATAACGTTTTGTTTGGCCGAACTTTTTCGACCAAGTTGTCAAGAATTATATGCTGGGCCAATTTCAAAATGGTCGAAACATTAAAGTGTACACTTTCAATTGTCCCTACCTATCCGTTTTATACGTATACTCCGTATATTATGTATGGCAATTTACGATGTAGTTGACGACGAGGGAAGGCTTTTAAAAAATGTAACGACAAAACATTGTCAAAAAACAATTGGATTGAACTTTTTTTTCAGCCAAAATTATTAAAATAAGTGTGTTGGTCCTATTATTTCAGCCCAACTGATCCGTGTGAATAATTTTGGATGGGTTTTCTTTTTTTAATAGAACAAACATGTGTGGCGTTATTCGCGTACTTGTTATAAGAAACTTAAAAGCTAAATAACTGCGTTACAATTTTACAACAGTTTTCTAACAAATCAAATAATATGTCGTTCAATTCCACGTAACTCGAAATAACATTCTAACTAAACTTTTACCGGGTGGTATTTTATCTTACCATTTTTTTTTTTTTTCAGGGATAAATAATCGAGAATTTCGAAAATTGCTGAAATAAAGTATAAACAGGCGGAAAGCCCATGACGGAGCATTTTTCACTAACCGAATAGATGTTTTCTGACGAAAAAAAAAAAACCAATATCACTCGGTAAAACTGTTAAGCTAAACAACTAAAATCAAAGTACAATATTTCTTGATTTTTGTCCGGCTAAGTCGTCGATAATTAAAATATTGTAATATACTATCAACTTTCATGTATCGTGTAAATTTTTGGAAATAATTTCGGTCTTGTTACGGCTTTGGGCGTTTCCTTCATCGCCGTTAAATGCGAGTATATTAGTAATAAAGGCCATTTATTTATTTTTTTTTTTTTTATTTATTTATTTTCCATTTGACCGTATTTTTCTCTGACCATTTTTTTACACGAACATTTTTCCCGTGCGGTCGTTATTCGGTATGTCTGTTGACTTATTTTAAAACGCGGCTGTGTATTGTATTTTCGACCAACGCGGAAACGTATCGAGTATTGCGTCTCATAATTATTACGTTTAGAACGCGTAACACGACAAAAAAATCGGTAAATAATAAAAGACCCGGCGACGACAACGATTTGTTAATTATTATTATTCAATAGACGAGGCGAAGAAAAAATAAATACGTATGTTAAAACGTCTTACACAACTGCGGTGCAGCGTAACAGACGGTCAAATATTAGACGTTTTGTAATATTATATTCGTTTAAAAAACCGCCGACTCGTTTGGGAGTAAAACTATATTAAATAATTTGAACGTGTTCGTGACGATAAGAGTTTGGTATGGGATCCGAGTAAAAGTGTATTTGTATTTGCAATCGAATACTCACGTTAAATACCTTAATAATTGTGTTTAAAATCGTTTTACATAATATTACTTTAATCAGCTGTAACGGAATGATGTCTGAAAACAAAAATTATTTGTAAGTATTTACAAATACAATTCTAAAGTATCTGCATTTTCCGCGCTTTAATGTTATTATGCCATTAGCCGGAATACTCGAATTCGTATTCGAAATTCATTTAAAACTGATATGTTTAATTTTGATTTAGTTTTTTTTTTTATTATTGTTATTATCTTTTATTTTAGATTTTGAGTGTAGTGAAGAACGTATTGGTTTTACCAAGCTGTTTATTTTTGTTTTTTTTTTTTTTTTATACTGTGTGTAAAAAATTTTTTTTTTTTTTTTTTTTTGGAACATATATTTATTGCCGATTTAATAACAATGGAAAAGTGTCATAATTAAGCGGACTGAATAAGTTTCAAAATTATAGCTTTTTGAAGTTTTGATATTATTTGGATATGATATGTTATTATGACAAGTAACTATATATTATCAATATACCAATGTATCAATATTTGAACATAAATCACAACAGTCGATGATAGTTTTATATCTCATCAGACCATTGTTTGTCAGTTTATCGAGTAACAGAGTTTACCATTAAAGTTATTGTGCTTACGATTTTATTTCTGGTTTATTTAATTTATAATTAATTTATATTAGGGTTGTTCAACTATTCGAATTATTACGCGCACGCGTATATATAATTAATACGTATGTGGTCATTAATAATTATGCATTTTTTATGTCAGTCGGATCTCAAAAGAAAAATAAATTCTCAGTAGATCTCCAAAAAATGTTGCCCGAAACTGCAATAAATAATGAACCTGTAAATAATCGTAATCCGTTTCCAATATAATCGAAATCCATCAAACGGAATTTCAATAAATTTGTTTTTCCGATTTCTTTTTAGTTTAAATCTACTAAAATCGTTTTTACTCCGTCACCGCAATCGCCTGAGTAACGCGTTTAGTATGTTTTACAAGTCATTTCGACGACGTCATTATTCTCGTAATAAAATACTATCGCACTGATATCATATTACTTAAAGCAGACATATTATTTAACAATGCGACCGTCTCGCGTCTATTGCGTGTATATGCTATACAGGTCTCGATTTAAAACGTGAATTTATACGTAGGTACGTGAACACGGAATCCGTGTACACGGGATTGAAAAATGAGTACTCGGGCATATTCGTGTTTACGTGTTTCTGTACTAATCGCGTATCAACGTGAATACGTCAAAATACCCGTAAACGTGAATATTTACACGAGCACGTACGCGTATTTATCAATACGTACACGGTTTTTATAGATTCGAATGTTAATTTCACGTATTCACGTGAAACAGTTAGGGAGCTTTAGCGAGTACAGCTCTATTGTTCGGGTTACATATTATTGTCATTTGTGTTATCATCATAACTTGTTAAAATATTATTATTATTATACGATATGTGGCGATAAAGTAACCTGTCTATGTATTATACATTTTTTACATGAGCGAGCCACTTGTTATAAAATATTGCGGTTGTTGCGCAACCGGTCGTGCGAGTCGTTCGAATTGCCTGTGTGCCTGGTGCTCTGCAGCTGCACTATTAGGAGATAAATTTCCCGTGGGCGACTATAACAAAATAATATACCGATCGAGGGGAATCAGCTGCTACTTTTTGCCTTGAATCGACGGCAATCGCCGACCGACAGATCCAACTAAGCTCCGCCCCGAATGTGTTATAAAATTTGTTTTATTATTATTATTATTTTTTTTCTACCGTTATTCCGCCGAGTTTCTACGTGAAGTTGATTCTGACGATAACCGAGGCGGACCCTTCCATCAAAGGTCCCTAGACCGCAATTTGATTGCCGTTATTCCTCGAGACAGAATGTCGACCGGATTATCATTTGTCGAGATGTGTCTACATTATTCAACAAAAGTGATCTCCAAAATTTGATCTACACAATTACCCACGAAAGGTTGTACTAAAAAAGTTTGACAATTTAACCATTTCAGCACCACAGTAGAGTCTATCCACAGGTAGATGTTTTTCACGTCCGACTCCCAAGCTTCAGCTACTTTCAAACGCAGTTGAACGACAGTATCCTTGACCCGTTCAATAGCGCCACTCTTACCCTGGCGCATAACAAACGGGAGTTCCAGCACCCCTGTGTCCCCTTGCTACGAATGTATACCGCAGCACCATAGGCCTCTCGCGAAGCATCAGAAAAGCCGTGTATCTCAATTTCTGAACTAAAGCCCGGTATGCGTTTTCTTGGAATGGGCAACGAACCTAATTCTTCTAGGCTTTGATAGAACCACCACCATCTCAAAAAGTCATCTGGCAAAGGGTAAAAGGCTGTCCCAATGTATTTTAAGTTGCAATAATTGCTGAATATATATTTTTCCCGAATCAATATCGATGCCGAAAACCCAAGCGGATCAAAGATACTACTTAAATCCGACAACGATATTCTCTTTGTCATTTTGCTTTTTATTAAACTGGACTTCACTACATAGCGGAATTCGTCCGCTGCCGGTTTTACGATTAAGACCCAAAGACTTTGCAACATTATCTTTCCCAATGGACAACGCAAATAACGGTTCACTACAACCCTCGCCTATGAACCTCAAGACGGCATATTTCTTATTTATTTTCGTCATTATTGATAAGATTGTAATTTGCCCAGTGTTCAATAAAGACAGGGGCCTCGGTGTACAACGGCGTACGTTACTTTTCAAAGACAAAAATCTATGATGGTTATATTTTTATGTAAATAAGAAAATAGGTATGGTTTAATTTTTGAAATAGTATAAACACGTTTCATTATTACTATTATTTTCCTGACTTGAAATAGGCATTTAGTTAAACGTCTAGGCATTTAGCTGAATATCTAGGTGGATAGTAAAATCACATACAAATTAAATTCTTTGACTGTTTGCCTAGGTATTTGGTAAAATGTCTGATTTGATTATATATCTACAATAGATATATATCTTATATATAAAAATCACGCATATGACGAGTTTAGGCGATATACTCTAAAACTAGTTAACAGTTTTTTATAAGTCAATTCTCAATATGTGTGATACAATTAATTCAGATAACGATTGTTTCATAATTTTTATCGGGTCCACTGGGAAATTTCACTATAAACTTGGAACCAGTGTTTTCTTCTGAGTCATTAAATTGTCGAAATTGACAGACGACTTTAATACTATCATCAGCAGTTATCACTTTCTCGGCTGCCATTGTTTAAATAGCGAAAAATTGTAAAAACAATACCAATAATACAGACGTTAGAGCTGCGGGTTAAGTGTTACCGAGTTATTTTACTTTTGCTAGTAGGTCAGGTATTTAAAAATTATTTAATTTTTAAAAAATTTATATTAACTTTTTAACAACGCATGACCAAAGCAGTAGACAATTTTAAAGGTGGCGGACACCTTTACGAAATAGGTACTACAATCGCCGACCGACGGATCCGACGAAACCCCGTCCCGAATGTGTTCAATTTGTTTTATTATTATTATTATACTTTTTTTCTACCATTATTCCGCTGAGTGAATTCCCAAAAACCCGATAAACTGGCGGTGGCATCTTCAGTGTCTATGCTGCAACGAGCGAACGGTAAAAATGCATTCCTACACGAGCCCCGTTTACATAAAACGAGATAATATTATATGTAAATGACTATACGTGGCGCATGTTAACGATATAACGTTTGTTACAATAACGTTATATGTCTTAAACATATATTCAAAACAGGAATTTTACTAAATTCCTAGGCAAATAATCGAAAAATTAAAATTGTATGCGATTTAACTATCCGCCTAGACATTTAACTAAATGCCAAGATATTTAAATAAAATATATACTGGTAGGAAATAGACATGTCCTTTAGCACCTACGTGATAATTTAAATATCTCCTTTTTATGTAAATAAGGGTCGTATAGGACCCCTTCTAGTAGATACCAATACTAAATTATCAGGAATTTTAACTGCTTCCCGAATAATGTAAAACGAGTTTTCGTGGTTTTTACGAGTTTCGTCAAAGTCCGAATTTCAAACGCAAATAGAAAGAAAGCCTACGCATTTCACCAGTAAAGGATAAAACCGGAAAATTCGTCTCAGATGATTAAATTTGCAATCGTTTCAACAAGGCCGAAAAACGTTAGTTACCTACCATACTTAGGTCGAAAAAAAATACTTCAGCAATTTTAAATCACAGGGTATATAGAAACAATACGTGACAACATTTAAAATATTTCGGAAATCGTACGGCATCTAGATGAAAACGCCAACACGTTAGGACATAAATGAAAATTATTTGCTCGCACATATAACCGGGGATTAAAATGTTTAGTGAAAATAATTGAAGTTTTCTGCCAATCTTGAATTTTGTTCTATCGCCGCTCTCAGAAATGTCCCCGGGAAATAATCGCACGATAAAACGTATTAATATAGTTTTGATCCTATTGGGGAACTTTTGATTCAATTATAAAATGTAATTTGTTTACGTAACGGATTAAAATGTCTCGGATAGGATCAAACTGTCCTCGGATCAATATTTATCTCGTAACTACAAATTTCATCTGAACAAGTTGTTATTCTATTAAATCGAATGTATTATGTGACGCTCGAATTGAGGGAGGGCGAATTGAAGACGGGCTATATAAACTTTAAAAAACGGGGCAACTTCTCGCGTGGGTGCAGCCACTATTGTTGGTGAGAAGTTGAATGTCTCAAGAAAATAATAGTGGTTTCATATAGATATTTCCAACACATAAAATTTAAAAAAAAAAAAAAAAAAAAAAAATGTTATAAAGAATAATATAAATTAATGAGTAAATAACGGTTTATAAATAATATCCAAAAAAGTTTTTCTCGGTAAACAAACATATTGGGCTGACCGCTATCGGCCAAGCATTCAACGTGGAAAACATATTTGATAAAAAACCATTAATACTATTATTCTCATTAAACATAAGTTGTCGGGTGAGAAAAAAGTTTTTGTTTTTTTCGTTTCGACATAACATCAAGATTTGAGTACGCACTAAATTACATTTTAAAAAAAGTGCCATTCGATTAGTGCATTTTTAACTATCAATAGTTTCACGTAAATTTCGATTTTTTTTTTAATTTGTATATTTGTGTGTGTTTTGCCAATTTTACCACCCCGTATAAATTCTCGTCCACAAGCGCTAACACAAAGCACGAACAATAATAATTTTATATATAAATAAATTAAAGAAAAAAAAAAACCGTACAAATATCAAACAGAACCAATGCTCTCTAGTTGTAATCAACTCAAACGGGACCAACTTTATCGGCGATAATATTATTATATCCCGATCCGTCTACGATGTTAACGATAATTAGCTCGTTATCGTCCACTGTTCCGACTCGCAGGTGTTCGTTCAATAGCATTGATTACGTTTTTAATTTTTTTTTTTTTTTTTATTGCCATAGTTTGTGTGTTAGCTAAATATTTTACTGGATTTAGTTTGAACTCGTTGTGTGATTTTCGGATCGCCAAACCTACGTGAAATTATGATTAAACCGACGGCGGAAAACTACACGTGCCTTGTAGACTATATACAATCGAACCGCAGTATTTCCGATTTATATTTCACAAAACTTCATCTAATCAAAAAAACTCCAATATGCGTTTCCGGGTAGTATTTTTTTTTTCTTTTTTTTTCAATTCTCAGTATTTTCTTCGATTTTTCTGAAACGACTTATAGTTATTGTTATTGTAAGTCGTATATACCAGCCATACACGACGGGCTATAACGGACGTGGAAATGTTTAAAATTACAATGGCGGTAAATCCAAACGAAACGAATCTTTGTGGCGAAAACATTTTTACATACCAATATTCTAATGACACGAAATGTTTTAAATGATAAAAGATCAATTGACGATAGTTTATTGTTTGTCAATCGCAATCGTCCGATTTAATTTTATTGACCGCAACGACCGACGTGCATTTAAAATAATTGAGGGAAATAGGCTCACTATGACTGAAAGTTGTATGCTACCCGCAATTTTTACTAAGGATGAATTGAAAATATGCGAAACATGCGCGAGTGCATCCAGCGGCGTAGTTACAGTTCCGGAGAGCGGCAGATGAATCATTTGTTCGGTTAAACTTCGTGCGGGTCCCCTGAATGTAACGAAGAAGCTAATAGTTTCACTAAAATATGTGGTTTTTGTTTTTTTTTTTTTTTTAAAGGAAAACATTTGTTCGGTTAGCGGTAACGTTTTATGGTATATGGTTACAAGGGTCATACGGGACACGACACTTCGTGTCGTTTCGGACGAAAAACGTTTCGAAGTTTTCGAAAAATTTTCCAAAAAAAAAAAAAAAAATTTTCGCGTTCTCGTTTTCTTTTTTAATCGCGTGGTTTTTTTTTCCCCCGGCAAGTGAACCGTTCTAAATTGTTCTCGGGGTACTGCGGCGCGAACGGCGCGGACATCTCATTTTGTCATGTTCTCGTCAGTTAGGCCAGCGCCACCGCGCCCCGGGCACAATCGTAAACACGGGTGGGTCGCGGCCCCGGTCGCGCGGTCGTGGTGTTGCACACGGCTATATCCGCGGAATACCGACGGCGACCGCGCGCTCCGTCTGGTGTATTATGATGTTCGATTCGTTCCGTCTCGTCCGTTTTTTTTTTTTTTGTGAGTAACGAGAACAACATTGCCGTGCCGCGCGCGCGTGTCCGTTAACGCTGAGGACCCGCACCGCGGTCCACGCGTAAAATTAAATGTCATTCGATCCGCCGGTACGGCAACACCGACGTCGGCGACAAAACACTGCTCATAAGCGGCGCGGCACCTTGGTCGCTTTTTAGAGTCTAACCGTTTTCCTCGGACCATTTTTATCGGTGTCGTTTAAACGTTCGTCGCGTAACGAGAACTACGCGCAACTGAATACCCGTACCGTAATAATGCAATATGCGCGTATACTACTGTACAGCAACCGGTGTTGGGCTGGATTTCGAGATCAAAAATCCTTTCAAAAGAAATCCATTTTCGGTTAAAAGTGGCGCTAGGAACGTACTGGTTTTACAAGGTTTTTTTTTTTAAAAAAAAAACTGTGTACAAACATTCTACTAGATATCTTATACCGATTTTCAAGTGCAGAACCTTTTCAGAAATCAAATTTTCCTAAAGGTAGAACTTTAAAGAAGTCATTTTTAGATTTTCTTAGCTGTTTTTGTAATAATCGAGAAAAACCGGGGAAAAAACGTTGGCAAAACGGAGAAATGTGCGAAATGAATATTTTTTCGGTTTTTAATTTTGTTTTTTCTTTGTTGCGATTCAGTTAAAAAATATCCGTATAGGTGAATACAATATTGTTGTAATTAAATATGTTAATGGTATTCCTAAAATCGTTAATTTATCAAACAACTAATTAGATCTTCGAATTGTAATGCCTGTTATCAAAACACTCGCAATGTATATGTAACAAAGTGAATCAATTAAAAGCTCAAATTTCTCTATGTATGTATGCATGTATATATGATATTATCATGTTTACTGAAACTTGGTTAACATCTAACGTGGAGACGTCAGAATTAGGTTTAAACGACTATTTAACTTGTCGCTGCGGTAGGAGCAGCCACGCCAGTTCCTAGAGGTGGTGGGATTTCGATAGCTGTTCGCGATAATATAATCCCAACATTTATTTCTGTTCCTAAAAATAATATCGAATTGTTATTATGTACTTTTAAAAAAAAAAAACTATACGATAAAACACTGTTGTTGGCTCTGTACATATATAACTAAGCGATTTTCGGAAAATATGTTGCGCAAACTATTTTGATATTGTTGAATCCTTACACGACAAACATCCTACTGCTATATTTTTATCGTTCGGGGACTTCAATCTACCGTCAGCTATTAATTGTTACATCAATTATTTCTTTGATGAAAAATTACCTTATTTAAATCTATCGAAATGCATTAAAATTAAAAATAATAACAGTGTTATGGTTGACTATATTTTATCAAATGTTACAACAATTTAACATTTGTACAACAAGACTTAAAACCTCACATTGATGTTATTTTTATATATAATAACATTGAAACATTACCTTTTCTCGAATATAACTATAATTGGAATTTAGGTGATTAAAAATCGGTTCTAAGATAATTGGGTAATCTTGATTTTTTTTTAAATTTTTTAAACAAAAATGATATTATTTACAGTCTGGATTTCCTTTATAATCATATTAATCATGTTGTTAATTCATTCATTCCGTTAATGTCCAGATATAAGCCATCATATACAATATGGCTCAGTAAAGAACTTAGAATACTCATAAAGTCTAAGAAAATTACTCGATTTTAAAAAAATCGAATAACTTTGATCTTTATATTAGATTCGTCACTCTTCGCAATAAATGTAAATACTTAAGACACAGAGATTACACGGATTATACAAAAGAACGCAATTATCAATAAAAAAATTCCAAAATATTTTTGGAAAATTTAATAATACGAAAAATAACAATCAATTGCCTAATAAAATGTGTTATAATGATGAAGAAGCTGATAAAGGAACAGTCATTGTAAATTTATTTGACCGCTATTGCTCTAGTGTTTATAAACGAATAAACCAATTAAATGCTTCAAATGACAATATTTCAAGCATGATAGACCCACTTGGTCTGATTGAAATAAGACAAATAGATGTACTCAATGAACTGTGGAATATCTAATTAAATGCTTGAGTAGAACCAGACGGAATTTCAGCAATACTTCTAATATGGCATGTATTTTAACATCGATAATTTCATCATTATTTAATAAATCTCTCGAATATTGTCTTGACGATTGGAAACTGTCATATATTACCCAATTATTAAAAAAAAAATATATAAATGAGATAAGTAACTACAGATCTATTCTAAAATTTCAATAATTCCCAAAATATTTCCAAAAATGTTAAATAATTGCATCACACCGATATGTAATCAAATTTTAACTAATGAACAACACAGATTTCGAAGGAGTCGTTCAATTATAACTGATTTATGTATTTTCAAACAAAACATAATGGCTTCGTTCAGCAAAAGAGTGCAAACTGATGTTATATACACGGATATAGGAAAAGCGTTTGATAAAATAAATCACAAACTACTAACTGCAAAATTAAATTACTATGAAATTGTAAATTATTTGTTAAGTTAGTTTAGATTATTTTTATCAAATCGTACACTAGTTTACAAGTATACAAATTTTGTTTCTAACTTATTTTTAGTTAACTTAGGAGTTCCACAGGGAGATCATTTATTACCACTTCTTTTTTCTATTTTTATAAATAATCTATCAAAAGTTATTATTTGTTCTAATATATTATTATTCGCAGACTATGCAAAACTATTTAAGATAATAAAGAATCCAAAAGATACAGAATGTCTAAAAATCTATTTGAATAAAATAATATTCATTTCAATATTGCTGGTAGAATTTTTGTATACAAGGTAAAAAAAAAAAAAAACGTCTTAGTAAAATCTTATATTTGAAAATATTCTCACATTCCGAATTCTTACATACATACACCCATTAGTGGTACCAGCTATTTGTTTTAGATTCTGAGCAAAGCGAGTTTTACAATACGAAGTAAATATGAAGTGTTTTTTTTTTTTTGATGTGGCAGTAACTACCAGAAATATTGCTCCAATGTATAGGCACTATTTTTGTACAGTTTTTTATCCAGTTGGTGCGTTGGGCTGGTTTTTTTTTTGGGTGTTTATTTGCAGTGCAACGTGAACAAAATATGAATTTTGTTCGCTTTATCTCGGCCACACGGAAAATTATACGATTAAAATGGCACTCGGCTCATAATCGTTTATCGTCGTTAACAACAGATTATCGTTATGTACATATATTGCGTATACATATTAAACGGCAATGCACAATCCTCCCTTTGGCCTTTCCTCCCAAAACACCTTGGCAAAACCGTTACGACAAGATCGGACTTTTTTTTTTTTTTTTATTTATTTTCCTTTTACGTTATAGAATGTACATTTTCCCACGTCGTCGGTTACAAACAAACCCGCTAAATGTTATTATGCACACCTACCGAACCGCGAGCGCACGTTACGTAGCTATATAGGCACCATAAAACGAGCGAATTATTTTCACTTTTTTGTTTTTGTTTTTGTTTTTTTTTTTTTGTTTTTATTTTTATATACAAGCGTACACACACCTAAAATAATATCGCCCGGTAATTTATAATATTACGATGTTGTCGCGTCGCATTATCCGGCGTAATACCGCGGTAAATATTATTCCTATGCGAAGCAATAGCGACATTACATAAATAATATAGCACCGTGACGTAAAAACGGATACGGCGGCGTTATTATTGGGTTAGGTTATTATTATATGTACGCGTATAGGCGTAAACACATATTAGGCACTCGTAGTAATAATAATATTATCGTCGCGTACGTATACATTTATATACACACTGCGCATAATGCAAATTATGTAGAACGTTGATGCGCGCCGATATTATACGTTGGCCCGTACGTTGATCCCGATTTCGAATACGCGCACGGTGACGTATAAACAGTGTAAATACATTAAATACATTTATACATTCCGGTCTCGTCGACGCTAGGGGAAAACAAAGGCCCGTTGTCGTTTTTTTAAATTAAAACAATACTTCTGGTAGACAACACAGTCTGTAAGAATTAAAATAATAGCTACCCGCGGCAGCCGCTGTTATAGATGACCGAATGTATACCCGCGAGCAGCGAAAAACCATTGATTACGGAAAAACGATTCTGAGCGGAGTTCGGTTAACAGTGATGCTTTGTCGACAACATGCACGCCATTTTATAGAAAAATATTTTAAATAGGTTTTATATACTTTCTGTAATAGTATTTGTTTAATGTTTTTCGATTTTCCCATGTTTTCCCGTGTTTTATCCTGGTTTTTCACATTTGCTGGAAAAACTCCTGAGAAAATCGAAAAATAACCTCCTACGGCACTTTCCTAGTTAAATTTACTTTCAGAAAAAGTGCTACACGTAGAAATCCGAGAAAATCTTCTAGTACGAAAGTCGCGCATAAAAAAAAAAAATAAATAAATCTAATAAACATAACAAAAACTATAAGCTTCTTCGCTCCACTCAGAATCTAATATGTAAAAAATCGTTGGTACGAGCACACCTCTGTTGTCCAATTCTAGTGATTTTTAAAAGACATTTCCCGCTTTCTACTGGGTCAAAATATCTAGTTTTTTTCAACTCCTTTAAAAGGTGAAAAAAAATGATTTAACATGCAGATACTGCTCCGAATGCGCCACTGTTTCAGGAGTCACGCAATGTGTCAGTGTTTTGGTGACACGAGGAGTATGGAATAAGTTGGAATAATAGTCCAATTTTACGCCTGTATAAACTTTTCTGAGGAGAGTAAATAATGTTTGTTTTCTTGTTCCCAAAGCAACTTATTTACAGATGAACTAAAAATGTACGAAATTCCAAAGAAAAAATTTAAAAACTGTGTTTTCAATCATTCGAAATAGATCCAAAACCCTATAAGAAGTTGCCTATAAAGTTTTGATTGGAGCAAGATATCTGGTAGATGATTTGTTTACACACAAAAAAAAGAATATTCGTAGGAAAACCAATAATTTTCTTCGTTTCACTTAGATTGTAAAACTACTTTAATTAATTGTTCTCGGATTTTATTGAATATTTACACTTTTAAATCGAACCCGATTATAATAAGTTATTATAATAGTTATTAATAATAACTAAAAAATTTATTGTTTGAAAATATTGTTAAAATTTTCAAAATTCTAAACCAATCAGTTATTTATTCTTATTTTATTATTATGTGGACGAAATTTTAATCGGCCTCGCATATATACTCAACAACTATAGACAACGTTTTTCGTAAATTTTTCATTTTGGTAATATAAAACCACAGATTTATCCCGGTCCTTCCCACCCATCCAAGAAAGGTAAAATTTTTGAATACAAAGTTTCGTCGGGCCAAAATTAAGCGTCTTTAATGGTGTCACATTTCACGAAAAGTTCGGGGGCCTTTTTTTTTACTCACTGAAAAAAGAAATTTTAAATGGTAATACTCGTAGGCTATAGCTCTAATTCCAAGTCTAAAAACAATCGTTAATTTTCTATAATTATTGCGTTGTTATGTGTAGAATTTCTCACGAAAATAAGAAGAATTATTATTTGAACTGTATATTGTGTCCGTTACATAAATATTTACTATATTCTCCGAATCCGATTCGTTGAAAAATTGGATTTTGAAAATCCAAAATCCGATTCCCGAAATTATTTACACCCTATCTCCTATTAAATCCAAATATTTATCATATCATTAACATGTTCGGGGTATTATTGTGTCATAATTTAAACAATAAATAAAAAACGGTTTACGCTATACATACCGACCGCTATTGTCCCATTTTATATGTTAATATAAAATTAGATTAAAAATTTGTTAATTTTTTTTTTAATTAAAATTATTTAATAAATAAAAGTACTAAGTAGAAACGATAAATATGCATTTAATTTTTTTAATTTTTTTTTTTTTCAATAAAAATTGCCAAGTACCGACCTAAACTAATGTATAGCAATACCTAAACCTATTGCACGGAATAAAATACACCTAGACATTTTGATTTATCGTCACTGATTAAGTAGGCATATTTTTACTGATATGTCACGTAGTTAATGTTTTGAAAATATATGTATATATATGGTGTTAATGTATGATTTGTATTATTCCAGGGTAGGAAGAATGTCGGTCATTTTCATTAAAAAAAAAAAATAAAAAAAATACAAGCTTAAATGTTTTAAAAATAAAGCTGAAACATTGACATAGTTTTGTCGACATATGCATGTTTCCATTTATTATAGTAGCATAATATTTTGACTCTTAGAACCTGGAATAAAACAATTCTTACTTAGGCGACTGGTATTTCCCCATTTTCCCCAACTTGCCGAATAAAAACTACGTAAAAATTTGCAAAATTAAAATGTCTATAAATGGCTCAAACAAATAACTATAATGTTTTGAAAATGTTACCACCTCTAGAAATGTCAAATAAAAGTTTTCTGTCCAAATTTCAAGTCTCTACGGATATTTTTTAACTGAATCGCAACAAAGAAAAAACAAAATTAAAAACCGAAAAAATATTCATTTCGCACATTTCTCCGTTTTGCCAACGTTTTTTCCCCGGTTTTTCTCGATTATTACAAAAACAGCTAAGAAAATCTAAAAATGACTGAAAAGGTTCTGCACTTGAAAATCGGTATAAGATATCTAGTAGAATGTTTGTACACAGTTTTTTTTTTAAAAAAAAAAACCTTGTAAAACCAGTACGTTCCTAGCGCCACTTTTAACCGAAAATGGATTTCTTTTGAAAGGATTTTTGATCGTTATTAATAAAATAATATGAACAATACCGTACAAAAAATATACAAATATCGAGAAATACGCTACCGTTATTAAAAATATATATTTTATCATTGGTAAAAGAAAAAAACTTGTGCATTATTGTACTACGAGCTAAACTCCATACAAAGTTTATAGTGCTGCGAGTACAATAATCACTAAAGAAAGCCTGTAATAACGCGATAACTCCGTTTTGCAAAACTTTTCAAACGACCAAAAAAAAAAAAAGACCTTTTTACAAATATCGAATGCACAATAAAATTAATATCAAATATCATTTAAGTGCGTTCGATTATAAAAAATATAATAGAGTTGTTATTATACTGATAGGATATTATTTGTGCTGGCTAAAAGCAATCCGAATTCCACGGAACTGTCTGGTTTTTCGTCCTGAACAAGTGATCATGATTCTGAGTAAAGCGAAGAAGCTTATAGTTTTACAAAGACGCTATACATTAAATTATCCATAACTGTGGCTGCACCCGTACCCATTATCCTGGGAAATCTTTTTCATGTCTTTATTTTATTTTTATACTGACAAATTAATTAACAAAAAAAAAAAAAAAAATTAATACTTCACGTATATTTTACGAAGTCACCACGTTTTTCGGCTGACAATAAAACTCAAACGCCTCCAAATACGTTGTAATAATATTATGTCCTACACCGGTTGTTGGAATTGTATTGTTATTATACAACAGATATGCATTTTTTTTTTTTCTTTATCGCGTAACGTTTAATAACTTATTTTGGCGAAAAACGGATTTAACACGTTGTTGCACCGAGGCCTTCTTCGAGTACCGGATTGAGTCATTTTCTTCACATCGCGCTCAACATCCAACCGACCCGCGGCCCAATAAATATATCTCATTTATCGGAGGTATCATCGCCGTCCTTCACACGTAATTTTCTCTGGACGCGGTTAGATTTTAGCCGCATAAAAACCTATTGCCTGATTTGCGGGCGTAACTAAGAGCTACGCGGTGTTTTCGCGCTTGGCACGGTCGCGCGACGATCCAATGCGACCCCGGCGATAGCTAACCGAAAACCCCCGATTCAGTGGTGCCAAGTATGTATACTACGTATACTACTCGAGGTGGTTCGAAATACGAACCTTCGAAATTTTAGAGGCGGGGGAGTTCACTGAAGTATAGGCTTTAGCCCCGGGCGTATGCAATGTGTATTAGTTGTAAGACCGTGCACGTTCTCGTACGCGAATCAAATACATTTTGGTGTTTTTTGTTTTTTTTTATCTATTTATTTATCGCGTTCGAGGGGGGGGAGGTGGGGAGTAGAGTAGATAGATCGGGCGGGTGGTTCAAACCGATTTTCGAACTTCCGACGCGCACCGCCATACGCCGAACCCCGTCATTATTTTCCGTTTCGAATAACGATTTCCGAAACGTAGGTGTACACACGGCCGAATGCCGTGCGCCCCCAACAATTATAGCGTTACACGTATGCCGTGTGTAGCGAGCGATGTTTTCGCCGCGGCGGCGCGTACACGGGTTCGCGAATAATTGAATAGGCGAACATCGCATCACGCAGAAGCTCGGCGTCGTCGGCGTCGAGGAAATTTCATTTGTCACGTAATAAAAAATGAAAATACGACTGCCGTGCGTCATATAGTAATACGCACACGTATAAATAAATAATACGTATAAAAATATATTATACACGTGCATTACGCTGTATACGCGCGTATTCCGTGTACACAATGCCGTATATTTGCAGTGCACGGCAGCAGTGTTACCGAATTGCGGTGACACGTCTTGGCGGAGTACAGGACACTATGCAAGAGCACGGTGTATGTAAGGTCAAATGCGCGTTCGCGCTAAATCGGAAGATTTTTTTTCCGCCGTTTTAATATCGTTCGGTGGCGGGACGGTACCGTGGGTTTTTGTTACGCGGACGATATTATACGTACGCGGGAATCTAAAGAACGCTGTAAATAGAAAAAAAAAAAAACCATAATAATAAAAGTACAGAAAAATTACGGAAAAAAAATGTCGAATATGCGCACCGAAACTGCGGAATCTACTGTAGTAGGCGTATTTTGAATCTCATTTACCGGCTGTTTTGTTTTGCGAAATATCGTATCGCGCGATTTTTATTATTACTGTTTTTTAAATGCGATCCTCTTTTTAACAAGATCGCGCTTCCCGAATTATTTTATTATTCGCGAACGTTCGGATAGGATATCGATTCACTTCGAAAAGGCTTTACGGTTTCTCAGTGGGATAACAAGGTGTCCGTAAACCATTGTTGTCGGGTTCGACACTGACGGTTACACAACAATATTTTTGGCGGATTTTTTTGTGATTCCCCACCACCTCTCCGTGACAAATACCGGACGTAGTTTTTCATACTAAATTGAGGATTATTTAAGATGAAGTTTTGGCACGAGCTATTGGAGGGTTGCCGAAGGTTTCAAGATGAGGTAATTTGAAATTGATAACATTAACACAATGTGACACTTCCGTACACGCACAATAAAACATGGCGCGATAAGTTTGAATCGGCCAATCAGAATCGACTCGGTCGAATTGGTACAGGTTATTAAGATACGGGTTATCTGATACGAACTACATAATCTATATAAATTGCAGCATCGGTAGTTTTATCGAAAATCACGTGTGTCTAAACGGTTTTACGGTTAAAATAGTGTGTATAGCAGACACCCCGAAAAATCTTTTGGCCGTAGGGACAAAAATAAAAGCGAAATAACAAACGTCGCTGTTATGAAATTCGAAACGACTTCGCTCGGAATCTAAACGTTACCGCGAGTGTTGATTAATGTCAATAATTTTTTTTTCCCCCGATTAACCTTGTCGCAACCGTACAGAGCCACTGTGGACTCGACGAGAACAGATTAGATTATAACACGTTTTATAACCTAATATTGAACTATATTGATTATTATACACAACAGAAAATAACAAAAGCCGTTATTGTGCTCACGTTACGTCTTTTTCCCGATTATTGAAAAAACTTCAAAGAAAATCAAACACTATCCTCTCCAACGCACTAACTAGACAACAGTTTCTACCGGAAATTATCCCTAATTTGTATGTAAATATCCCGTAAAATCATTTGCCGTCTATCAATTAATGATATTGTGTACACTGTATAATGTATTGTGTACAATTTTGATTTATTAATATGTTCGGATAATTGAAAATATAAGACAATCAATTATTTATTATGCCTGTATAATACGCGCGTAGTGCGCGGGCATTAACAGAGCCGGACGAAAAGAGATTAATAATGTATTTGACTGGATTACTTTACGTGGAATACCTATAATATTGTCCCAAAACGAAACTAAGAGTAGAATACGCGTGCACGAAGGACGTGCAATGCAGACTGCTTAGAACAATGCTTAACGGGCCGCATAATATGTAGTCTGAATTATCAAGAGTTGAATGACATCTTGCACTACGTATGTTTAGCTTGCCCACTATGACGTGAGATAACGTCATGTTGAAACCAGACAAGAAAACACCGAAGTGAAATGATCTAGTAAAGAAAAAAAACTTCGGGTTCCTGGGAATAAGGAATGGAGAATATCTAGCACGGAGGGGCGTAGTGGAAGTGGCCACGAGCCTCTAAAAGCTTGAATTGAGCGGGGAAAAAATATATTTGTTCATCACTTACGTATTCGATGTTGGCGGCCGTTGGGTACGAACAGGGATAACAATCCATGTAGCTGATGCCGTTATCATCTGCGTTGCATTCGCAAGTCTGACATCTCGGCGCATGCGCTGTCTTAGCAATCCGTTTGGCGAAAACTTGCAAAAACTTTTTCACCAGGTTTAGGTTGTCGGTCTCCATTTTTTTCGCAGTGAACAGGGAACCTGCAACGGAGAAAAATAACGCGATATTGTTGAATTCCGATTCAATATACAGAGGCCATATGTATATGCAATATGACGTGCAGTTGTGTATTTGTTGTTATTTTTCCAGAGTGGAGGTGGAGTTCGATATTTACTTAAGACTGGCACCGAAACCTCAGTCGGTAAATATGGTGGCGAGCAAATTTGATTGTTAAAATTATATTATTTGGAAAAATTCATCGATTAATGAAAAACAATACGGTTTGCGTTGCTTTGAATGAGCGTCTGTAATGAATATCGTTCGTTTTTCGAACCTTTAGAGTCTACCAACCGAAGTTTTTCAACGTTCAATATAGACACTCACCCAGTGAACCAACAATTTATTGATTATGATGTCTAATATTTCTAACGATCATATTACATGGATATTAGATTATAAAAAGTCTCATTTCGGGTGTAGGTGGTCTCACTTTTTCCTCTAAATAAACCTATTTTTGCCATTGCTGAATAAATGATATTGGTACGAACCGTTTGATTCCAAAACGATGGGCGTGCAGTAGCCTAACATGTTCTTAGACATCTTGATTTGTCTTCTGAGGCCAGTGTCTCCCTTCAGTACCTTAAAATCGTTTCTCGTGTAAGCCGTATCGGCGTCCAGTCCTGAAAAACACAAGCAGGTCAAATATTATTACAAATGATATTATCTGAAATGATTATAAGCAAGGCACTGTTCCGGGTAGTAAGTTGGAAAGGCAGGATACAAAAAGTAATTTAATTTATATTGTATGTATGTACCGATAAATCATTAAAAAATAAAATCGATTCTGAGCAGAATTTGGTGAAATATTTTTTTATATATTTTAAATTAATTTTTCAAATTGTAACAAAAAATAAATTCAAATTTATCTATATTTGTAAAGAATTTAATTAGAATTAGAATTTTAACCGCATATAAAAAAAAACCACGACATATTGCTCAACTTTGTTTTATTATCACTACCAAAGTAAAACATATAATGAACTTTGTATCAAGTTTTCGAGCATTTCTGTTAATCCTAAAAAGTTTTATTTGAAGAATAGAAAAATATACGAGTAGTAGTGTTATTAGTATAAAAGTAGTACTTGACACAGTTGCAAAATATTTGTGTTTTTCACAAAAGTTTCGCCAACATTTTAACTTTACACGATTATACAGAATGTACTAATTTATATATATATACGTATTATACGTTGCTGATTCGACGTTATTTGCAAAAAATGAATCATATCTATTTCGGTTTAGATTTTATGTGTTGTAAAAATCCGTCGGTGAAATTGTTCCGAATTATTCACCTCGTAGATATTATAACATAATTTTCGCCAACCACGCGATGGTACAGACATTATACTATATTTGACCAACCGTTTCTAGATTTCTAACAGCTATATTTTGTATACGATTTAAAAAAATAACAGATGGATATACTTCACACGGTGGGTGGGCCACTGTTGTAGGTGAGAAGTTTGGAAGGTAGAGCGGAAATTTAATATATATATCTGTTCGCGATGATTAATCGTTGTCAACGAAAAACGATTCTGACCGGAGTTCGGTTAATAGTGTTGCTTCGTCAACAACATATTATATTTCATATAGTGATAAAATATAACTATTATGCATTTTGTATTTTCTTAAATAATATTTGTTTAATATTGTATCAATTTTTCCGATTTTTCCGTATTTTTTATATTTATTTTTCCCATTTATTGAGAAAACTACCAAGAAAATCATAAAATGACATTTTTAAAGTATACTGCCTCAGTCAGAAAAAGTTCTACAGTTGAAAATCAGAGCGAAATTTCCGATGGAAAAGTTGCCAAACGGAAAAAATGAAATTATCATCATTGTAAAACCAATAGGTACATAGATCGTTCTACTCAGAATCTGAAACCATCCACTAAGTATGTCAATGTATTCGCGTTGATTTCTAGATTATACCGCGAGGAGAAAACACTATAAACCTGCCATATAATGCGTTCAGTGTCGTTTTCCGTTAGCAGTCCTTTTATCACTGCGCACGGATAGAAATTTGAATATCATCACTCTGTAAAAATATCCTCTCCGAATTTCGTTTTAAAACGGCGTTCCGTACCCGTCGGCAGTACCTATCCGATCGTCTTTTTTTCTGTTTTTTCCTCCTCGCTATTATTGGTAGTGTTATACGGGCGACAATGGCCGAACCCGAAACCGCCGAATATTCACGAAACCTCGACTCGCCTATTCGATAACGGATGATTCGTGTTGTTTTTTTTCGCCGTTATAATAATATCCCACGTACAATGATATTATAACACTTCGGTGTGGGTATAGGTACACAAAGACAACTACGCGATTATTGTTGTTCGACTTACAAGCTGCACGGTATATTATACAATATTACGCGCATATATGCCCACGGCACATAATACCCATACGTGATGCCTTATACCATCACGACCGGCCGCTCGTATTTATTATGTACATTTTTATTCGCGACGCTAAAACGCACATTCACTCGATCGTATACACACATATTATGTATTAGTAAAGACGCCGTGTACGATAATAATATAGCCGAGGTCTTTGCACTCTCGAAAACGGGCGGGTTCGCGCGGTGTGCGTTACCCAATAACCGTATTGTGACATGTAACGACGATTATTACACACCCGTTATATTATCATTTTTTTTTTTGTCTTTCTTTCTCTCTACCGAACAGGGACGACGAAAGTGTATCGCGTAGAAAGGAACGGAGAGGAGAGAGACCGTGACTGTATAATAGTAATATGATAATTATTATTGTCGTATCGAAATCTCGCGAAAAATTCGCTTGCAGACGATTATTATAATCAGATTATCGTTATACGAACGCGCGCGACACGCTATATTATAATAATACCTGCAGTAACGACCGACGACTCGGTATCTATACGAAATCTAAAAATTTAAAATGTAAAAAAAAAACCAAACAAAAATTGTTGACTTAAAACGCTTGAAAAGAAAAAACTACTGCCTCATGCTTGACTTTTAAGTTGTTTTTTTACTTTTTTTTTCTTATTAGTATAACTTTTAATGAATCTCGTATTCGATTTTCGAGTGTTTCTGTCCTGTCATTTTTCAATTTGAGCAATATTTCTGGTAGACAAAATGGATACACAAACACAGTACCGATATATAAAACATTTCTCAATACACTCAGAATCTAAAATGGCATAAAAATATTATGTTGACAATGAGTTTATCAGGGTTAGAAATATCTCGGCCTTTTTTTTTCCTGCGAATAACATTTTACAAGCAACTTCGCTCCAATCTACAATTATAGCAATTTTTCCAAAAAAAAATCTGATTGGAGAGGTACTTTAGAGAGATGGTTTTTTGATTTTCTCACATGTTTTTCCAATAAATGACACGTCCGAGAAAAACCACGGGAAAACCGCAGGAACAATGAGAAAATGGGTACAATATTGAACGAATAATTTTAAAGAACACATATATTGCCTATGTAACTATTTTACCATTATATGACATATTATATATTGTTGAGAAAGCTACTACACTATCAACTGAATTCCGCTCAGATTCGTTTATTCGTTAGCAATGGTTAATCGTGGCCAATAGATAAACATCGAATTACTTACACCGGTGGCCGCGCTCGTCCCCATTAGCTTTTTTTTTTAAATTCGTATAGCCTTTGTGTATTGATCCGAAAAATTTATGATTTAATGCGTTGATCCCCATTGTAACATTATTTGGTTAATTTGTCGAAAAAACTAAACACAGATACATATTTTCTTGATTTAAATGAAACTTATTCGTACCAAAGACATTAAATTTGTACCGATCTAAATATTAAATAATGTAAATAATTATTTACCCTGAATTTAGGTAATCGATTTCAATGATAATTTTAAAGAAGATTGAATCGTACATTATAATACACACTATAAAAAATGATATTTTAGCGTCCTTTGAAATCATTGAACTCAATCGCCCTGTCACACTGATTCCCGAACATAGTTCAATAATAAATAATTCATAAAAACGAATCACAGTTGTACAACATAACACGACAAGGCGTGATAGACAAAAATTTCGTCCAGTCTGCATATTATATTACGACAGATATGCACTATTAACTACACTATATGAAACCGATATTAGTTTTTTTTTAAATTAAATTCAATTCAATTCAATTTTGTTTCGATCAGTCGGATTTTCGTATTTTACAAAATGTTTCGCAATGCGTCATTTAATGATTTGACCGCGATGGCATTATTGCTCGACCAAGATGAAAATATTGAAAACGATTTCAAACATTGATTAAATAAAGAGTTATTAAAAGTATTATGTTTCCGTTTAGTTGCGTAGTGACGTGGGTAGTCGTGTGCACGTTCACGTATTAATGACGCGCCGTTTACTTTTCATTTCGAAATGAAATCCCTCGATGGCGGCCAACACGGGACTTTTGGTGTGACTGAAACGAACATTTTTTCATTTTTTTTTTTTCTGCGCATAGGTCGTTACGGACGAAGAAAAACAAAAAAAACGTAAAAATTACCGATTTCTAAAGACAAACCACCGGGCAGCAGCGTTTAAACAGCGACAGGCACAAGGGCGGGAACGGTAGGACACATCGAATTGATTTTCTGTGATTGGGTTGTGTTTTCGCGAGGACCGAGTCCGGGAAACAGCCGGTAACGCGGCCATAGGTATTATTACGATTGTTCGAAAAATTCGTAATTCGTTATAAATCAGACGTCCGCTCGGGTAACGCGCGCAATTTATACCGGATTAGTAGTTATACGGTATACCTAGCGTTTGCACAGTATTTATTATTATAATAACTGCCGCAGCTACGAGTCCCGCGTATGTTTTTACCCGATAAATCTTTCGAAAGTTTTCGCCGAACGTGTTTCGTAACAACGATATTTGCGAATATTATATTATTATAATACGGCCGTTTTGCGGGACGCGCGCGCGGTGAATTTTAATTTCGATTCTAAAATCGACCGTTTCAAAATGGATATTATATTTCACAACTAAAGTATTACGGGTAAACATAATCTAACCGTTAGTGATAATTTTTAGAAAAAAAAAAAAAAAAATTGAAAGTGAGATGATACGTGCTGATGAGTGTGTTGTAGGTGGGAACTTAAGAAGGTTGGATACGTATAGTGTTATATAATTTATGTACGTATGTAACGATAAATCATCACGAAACACGATTCTGAGTTACGTTAAACTTCGCTCGAGCAGACGGTTAAATTTCCTTTGAAATAATAAAGCGATTTAAAATTTAAAAAAAGTAATTCCAAAACGTTTTCTGTAGTTAATTAGCCTAACGTATTTTTGTGTGTTTTCAAAACCGAAATCCGTAAAAATTCGTAAAATTTAATTAGAGTTTTTAAATTTTACAAAATCGGAGAAAATGTGGAGAACCGTCATCGCCGACCCCCTTAACACGTTTGTCATTGTCCGTAGATAAGATTGAACACTGATAGTATAGACGAGATTTCGAACCGCGGATTTCGCGACAAAAGTAAAAACTGTAGTTTGAAAATCACAAAACCGTCGGATCTTCAAACTGCAATATAGGCGGTACACTATATTTTTTATGTTCGGCGACTTTGAAGAACGTAAAACGCAATCTAACCTAAATATTATAATTTTTTGATTGGGAATAAAACCAGGGCTCGAAACGGGTTTTTACCGAACTCCTTTTTTTTTTTACGGACTCGTGTCGCGAGCTCACCTATAACGAAATTTCGCCGTGTACATCGTCCGCATAATATTATGTAAAAACGGTCAGTTTTTTTTTTTTCGCAAATATTTTTCGACACTTTATTTATTACGTTACGCAAAAAATGCGGTCGTCGTATTTTATCGGTTCGTATGAAATAATGAAATACCCGCGCCCGTTTGCCATGTAGTTACCGTTGCTGCCAATAACTTTTACACCAATCCGCCGACACCGAGTCGCCGCAATACGCGTGCTGCAGACGTACATTTCGAAGTCGAAGGCAACGATTATATATTTATACTTTTTTTTTTCTTTGTGCTACTGTAACGTATATAATTGTACCGTTCAGTATAAGTATACGGCCGTAGGCAATAAACCATTATTATAGGCGTCACTTCGCGGACGTCACGTCTTCGACCTTTGAGCTCCGGAAAGCGGTCGCGATCGTAACGGAACAGCCCGCGGCTGCGGTACATTCGGCCGGGTCGCGTCACGCTATAAAAGTCGGCTGCAGAACTAAACGCGAATTTAATTCTACACCAGTCAACTGCGGGAGACGAGGAGAAAATTCCTGTATGATGAATAAATCGGACGGTTTTTTTTAACGACGCGCGACGCACTATTATACGATAATATAAGTTAAAAATTCGAATAATTGTACGGTGTAGTTTCCGTAAAAAGTCATTTTTTTTTTTTTTTGGACCGATTTTATTGGGCTTTTTATGTGTATTTTTTTTAAACTCTATAGGAATTTTCGTGCATCATTTTTGGTTTTTTTAGCTAGTTGCAGGCGCAATGACTATAGATCATTTTTCGATTAGCCCTGTAGTTTTTTAACACGCGGGAAAAACTGGCAACACGACCTTTGAATAGTTTTTATTGATTTCTAGGTTAGTTTGGTAACAAGGGAAAAATACGATTAATAATATTCTGCTCAAGTTCGCTTCTATTTTACTGATAATTTATCATTGCGTATATATAGAAAGTAAATTACTCTATATATTTTCCCTCGCAAAACATTGACACACTCGTCAGCAGTGCTTTTTCCTATATTAGATTCTGAATGGAGCGAAGAAGCTTATAATGCACAGATTTTACACAGATTTCTTTTTTTTCTGTGAACAGTTTTTTTTTATTTGAGAACTCGCCCCGAATTTTACGTGTAGCACCTTTTCTAAAAGGAAATTAGTGTGGAGAGGTACTTTAAAAAGGTCATTTTTTGATTTTCTCAAGAGTTTTCACGTCAAATGCGAAAAAAACTGGGGAAAAACCGAGGTAAATCGGTACAACATTAAACAAATATTATGAAATAAATATATTATGCCTATTTAATTATTTTACAATAATATGGCATATATATACTGTTGACAAAGTGTCACTATCAACTGAACTTCATAATGACTTATCACGTTTATAACAATGAAATACTTATTTAACACATTTTTAACGGTAAATATTTATCGATGAGTACTACCATTAAACGTAGCGAAAAATTGTCTACAGAATCGACGTATAAACCGAAAAACGTTAAATCTGACTTATCATATTTTTCACGAAAACCGTTCAATAATAAAACGGCTAAGAATTTATTTCCACTTCTGAAAAATGTTTTCTGCGATAAACCATATGAAAATATATTTAAAGAGGAATAAACAGAAGATAATAATGAAAATGATATAATTTCTTTCTTTGTTCAAAATTCTCCTAAAAGGACGCAACTGTCAGAGAGATGTAATAAATATTTCAGATTCCTAGCGTAGTGAGGGTGCTATTGGTTTTAAAATGCTGTTTATTTCTTTTTTCTATTTCTTTGTTCTGGTCTGTGGACACGTTTTTTCCTAGTTTCCTTTCTCCGATTTTTACGTGTAGCAATTTTTCTAAAAGCTCAAGTTATCTAGATTGTACTAGAGGTTAATTTTAGTGATTTTTTTGATGCCATTTTTTAAATTAAAGCACGTAAGTGTAAAAAAAACGTAAGACAAAACGTACAATTTCACGATTTCAACATTTTTATAAAAACACGAACGACGTTTTCCACCAAAAAAAAATGTTTTAATCGAAAAATTACAGGACACATTTTTTATTGCATTTTTGATTTACTTTCTTACGGTATCATCGCCAAAACTTTTACCACAATTTGTGCTTTTAAGGAATTATAATTTTTGGGAGTCTTTTTGCTGTAGTTTGGTAATAAACCTTATATTGGACTTACCGAGACGTGGTAAAATTTCTAAAATCATCAGATGGCATTTTTTTTTTTTAATAAGCGTTTTGAAATCAAATTTAAAAGAAATAATCACAACACTTCAAATTATGTATAACCGAATTGCGCTCGGAATCGCCAAGAAATTGTTTATCGTTACTTACAGATATAAAAGAAATAACCTTATGTATCTTACCTTCGCAACTTCTCACCTACAACAGTGGCCGCTCCCATCCCCAGTATTAGTTCTTTTTTTTTTTTTTAAATTATGAGCAAATGACTGCTGAAATATTTGACCGAATTGAAAGGATTATACATAAAGGTAAAATAATATTACAATATATGTAAATACAACTATTCATTAAAATAATAAGATTAGAAGCACAAAAAAAAAAATAAAATTTAGAGAACGTACACGAGTAAAAAAGAGGTAAAATGGTGAAATAAAGTTCAGTACAGCTTTGATGGAATATTGCACATTAAGGATGTTGGGAAGTTCATTATTGAGAAGTTCCGCAAGGTTGATCGGGACATTTCAATACAAGTTTTATACATTTTATTACAAGATATCTCAAGAAATTATGTATTCTCATTCTACTATGATGTCAGTTAAAAGTATTAGATTGATAAAAGTCCATTTCTTAATTTGTTTAGGGGAAGATTAAAACCTCTAAATCCCCTCTATCTACTTACATAATAATCTACCAAAAACGTGTTTCCCCCTACCCGGCCAATACAAAATCTTGGCAACGTCATGTATCTTACAAACAATATGTAATTTAGAAATAGCGACTATTTCAAAATTATCATATCACTTTAACTTTCCATTTGATGGGTTTTTTTTTTTTTAAATAGAATTTTATATACTTCTTGAAATTTGAAGAACACATCATATAATTATAGTTATATCGTTAAAAATTGTTTTATTTATGAACTTTTGAACATCAAACTTTGTTGAGACTACAATTCTTTTAAAAGAAAAAGTAACCCATAACTTTACAAAGACAGTAACGGAATAAATCAATAGTAACTTATATTCAGTCACTAAAATCTAATATAGTTTGCCTAGGTAACTTTGGTACCCGATGGAAAATACTGCCTTTTTTTTATGTTCACCCGTAATGGCTACACATAATTATTCATTACTATACGAATACACGTTATGAATTATTCAAAGTTTAAAGTTTTTATCATAGTGTTTTTATTATCAATTTTTTTGAAATATCTTTTAAAAAAAATCATTTTTGAATGATATCGATTGAACACTTTACGGGTACCTATTTCCTGGCCCGAGTATAACGGAATTCTACCGCGAAAGTAACGCCATTCATCACGCCGGGCTTCAAACCGCCAAACCGTACGAAATTTCCGATCTGCAGCGATTATTACCGACGATGGACCCGCAGACAAACTATAATAATAATACTTCATCTTATCGGTTAAAACGAACAAAAAAAGAATATCAATAAAGACACGAGGGAAATCAGTAGCCCGCGTAAATCACGACACGCCACGTCCGGTTATATAAGCTGTGGGCCTAATTGACTTATCGGTTAGGTTTTTTAAAAACGAGGAGCAAAAACCGCAAACATAATATCTTATTTATTTCTTATACTGACCGAATAACGAGCTTCCAGCCCTTGACTTGTCCATGACGAACGGCTTGTCCATTAAAACGTGCAGTTTTATACTTTTCTCCGTCATCACGTGACTGACGGTGGAATAGTCCAACTGTAGAAAAACATTTTTTTTTTTTTTTGTAATCTTATCTTATTGTTATTATTGTTAGAACAACTATTTTATAGTATTATACTATTTTAAATATATGTTTTAACACTGTGCTACATGCATGGGCGTGGATTCAATTAGGAAGACGCGATGACAGCGTGGAAAACATTATGCTGTTAATTTCAATATTATGGCAAATTGAACTATTAACAAACCTAAAGGCAAGATCATTATCTGCGTTATTTTTTAAGCGGGATGGAAACATTTTTTTTTAGTATCTATCTCACGATTTTAAAATATTTTTATTTCTCGTTTTTTAATTAAAATATCGAACTTATCTTAGAGACTGCGCAGATTATGTCCATTTCACCTACAAGTCGAATAATATATCGTTCACTCGGATAGTGAAACTAATGACATTAAATTGTCCCTGCTGAATTCGTGAATTCATTATTTCGTTGTTGACACCCTATATGGGGCCTGCACGTAACATGTTTTTTGCCAAAAACATATTTTATAAGAAATTATCTCTTGTGCCTCGTTGTGATTACTGATTTCGATACATAGTCTTTTTTTTTTTTTTTTCATTCGAAAAAGGAAGATTTCTTAGAGAACACATTATCGGACTAGGATTTGGCATGTATTTCGGATTGCTGTAATTAGCGTTTAAATATGATCAAATTATAAACGGTTTTTTTTATATATATATATCTTTTTGTGATTTTTGGTTTTATAATCGAAAACCAAAGTCCAATGTTAGTAGTAGTGTTCCTATATTCAACAGAACAGAAGTGTTCTAAATCGAATGAATCTATGATAAACATGAGAGTAGGCATTAAATTTATTATTAGTAGCTGTTGAAAATGTGTAAAAAACCACGAGCAGTACTCGTGGTAGTATTCTAAAAATAAAAAAATAATAAATTTGGACATGTTACCATCATGTTCGAGGGATCGCAGTCGCTGCATGGAAACAGTAAAAATATAATCGAGTGTCCCGTCCGGAACCTCAACTTGGACGCGAATCGAATCGCGTTAAATACGTCAGAATTGCCTTTGCCTGAAAAAATTAAAAAAATCATGTCTTCATTTATAACTGGAGTGTCGTTTTAATTTTAATTTGATTTTTTCTTTTTTGTGTTTTAGTACCGATTTGTATGTTGCTCAAGTATTGTAAGAACAGAGTGGGACTCGTAAACACTTGGCCGTTGATGACGACGCTATGAGGCTCGTCGAAAAACCCGCCGCCTCCGAAGAAAACGGTTGAAAATCTGAAAACAAAAAAGAAATAATGTCTCGTTTAAATCGGTACAAACGAATAATGTACGAAAAAGCTAAAAACGTAATTAATACGTATGAAGTATTTTTTTTTTTTAAGAAAACGTTTGAGCCCAGACTTTATTGTGAATACTTTTTTTTTCTTCTGTTTTGTGTTAATAATATTTACGAACCTTGGTTATATATAAGAAATGGTTAAAAAAAAAAAAAAAAAACGGTATTTTGCATATTTTTTATTATAATTTACATAATTCGCTAAAAATAAATTCGCATTATGATAATATTTTCTTATATAATAAGTCAATATTTCTGATGAAAGTATAATCCGGGGGGAAATGTATTGTTTATCTACGGTTTTCTTTGTTTATCAAAAAACAACGAATGAAATATAAATGTATAATATTGTATTGCTTATTAAGCTCGTAGTTTAGTTGGACACGAGAAAAATATGAAATTTATAATAACATTAGAATATTATATTGTTAATCTACATAAAGGTCAATGTTTGTGTTTTATAAAAGGCAATTCTATCGCAGAGGTCTGGAAATATACATACAAGAACAGGATGAATGAGTTTAAGATTCCGAGTAGAGCGAAAAAGCTTATGGTCTTACAATGATGTTTTTTTTTTCTTTTCTGTGGACAACTTTTCTACCAGAGAACTTACTCTGATTTTTAATGATAGCAATGTTTCAAGAAAAAGAAATTTTACCACAAGGGCGGTACTTAAGAGAAGTCATTTTTCGATTTTCTCATCAAATTTGAAAAACCGAAATAAACCTAGGGATAATGGGAAAAACATACGAAAACTGTGAAAATCGGTACAACATTTAAACAAATATTATTAAAGAAAATATATAGAGCCTATTTAATTATATTTTACTATAAAAAGACATATTTTGTGGACAAAGCATCATTATTAACTGAACTGCGCTCAGAATCATTTTTTTGTAAGCATTGGTTTATCGTTGCTCACAGATTTACATTAAATTACCTATAACAGTGGCTGCATCCGTCCCCATTATCCTATACTTTTTTTTTTCAAAAGAACTTGTTTATATTTTTAGCGCGAATATCTCTTATCTTAACATGTACAAGTATAATATGTTCATTAAATGAGATACAAATATTCTTATCAGCGTAATATATTATATAATTTTTTTTTATTTATAATGTAATATAAAGTATTATTAAAGATTTTATTTTTTTTTGCCAGTCAACATTTAAGAAATTTTTTTTTTTAAAAAAATAAGCTATTTGTTTGTATAATAGAATGGCCGTAATAGAGTTTTAATGTAACGTACAATCATAATGCTCATTGTACGTCTAACTTCTTTAATCTTGTAACGAACGACATAAATAATAAAATAGTAATGTTAGGAACATGCATATATAGACTCGGCCAACCGAACAAATTTTATTTTCTTAAAAAACCGTTTTTTCGTTTAAACCCGTTTTAATATTACTATATATTTATGATACCATACCATGTAATAATAACAATGTATAATCTAAACAGATTTTGTATGGTTTTTTTTTTTTTATTATTTTAATCACATCAACTGTACAGTATAAGAATGCTACAACTCAAACGCGGATTTTAAAAACTAAACGAATATTCAGTCAAATTTAACATGTGAAATAAATTAGGTACGGATACAATTATTGGTATAACATAACCTAACCTGGCCTTACAAATATTATATAAATGCACAAATTAATTGCAATAAGTCTGCTTGATCCACATTAGAACTGGACATGTTTCACTAAAATATGTTATTTCAAAATGAAATAAGACCTTAAGCAGCGATAGAGGTATTCAATAATTTTTATTACGTACTTTGATAAAAAAATGGTGTAGCTAGTTAATTCGTTTTTTTTTTTTTTTTTTTTTTTGAGTTATAGTTTTGGACTGGATGGTCGATATGCCTAATAAACGAGCGTATATTTCATACTTTACTAGCTGTGGTCAAGCATAAGTCAGCGATGCAGCAAAATTTGACGTTAGGTGCACCTCTCCGTAAAAATATTATTGCGCAAACTAATATTGTATTGAAATCAGGAAATATTAATAATAATGGACACATAACATATGATCGATAATTTATTGGCATCTGTAATATTTTTTAATGTTTTTTAACTTGTTACGGTTTTTTTGTTTTGTTTTTTAACGAATTTACATTAATTTGATATTATCTATGTATTCTATCTGCATATTTGAATAACTTCATGCTGACCAGTTTCGATTGCTGAAACGAACCGTACAAATTGTAATCCATTGTAATTATTCAAAGTAATTTAAGTTATTGTTAATAAATTACTAAAAACGGCGTTAACTTGTAATTTATGGTACAAGGCGCGTACGTTAATTTATTACACATTGGATAAAATAACGTGATAATTACACTGTACATTAGTATAGTCACTCAGACACTAAATAGCGCTCTCTATATATATATGAACGAGGCATAAACGTGCATAACTCGTCCATTAGTATAAGTTTTATTCTGTGGTTTTAGGTCCATAAGATCAATACTAAATAGAATATCAGATACAAAAAAAACGTCCTAGGATAATGGAGACGGGTGCAGCCACTGTAATAGGTAATTTAACGTATATTCGTAAGCAACGATAAACCATTGCTAACGAGAAAACAATTCTGAGCGCAGTTCAGTTGATAGTGATGCTTTGTCAGCAATTTATTCGTCATATTATCGTAAAATACTTAATTAAATAGGCATTATGTATTTTCTTTGAAAATATCTGTTTAATATTCTACCGATTTTCTCGTTTTCCCTACGTTTTTTCCAGTTTTCCCATGTTTTTCCCGGTTTTTTACATTTACAGGGAAAACTCTTGGGGAAATCAAAAAATGGATATTTACATAATAAATACAATTTTTTAATACTATGTCTTATCATCGCGTTTCACAATCCCTTCTAATGATATCTGCTTAATCCACGTGTAAAATGAATAGTAATTCTCCTTACATATTTTTTCCATTTTGATTTTGCATTCAATCGCGTGTTATCGTTTCGCCTTTGCTGTTCTATTTACCCAATGATATTTTTATTATTATTATTTTTTTTTTAATCGAAACCAGTAGGATTTACACACGACCACTATAATTACTCCGGTATTTGTTTTGTTCTTTTTCTATAAATATTTATTTCTTTGTTTCACGCACATATATGAATATAATATACATATAATTTTTTTTTTTAATTTGTTTTTTTTTTTTAAATAAAATAATAATAACATTTAAGTTTCATTACATTATAACGACGGACGGTTTTTAATTATGCGCGTACCTATATATTATTATTACAATGTAGTAGTTTAATTAAACGCAAACACGGAGCGCGTAAACATAAAAAACGACAGGAGCGGATTCAGAAATTTAATACGTGGATGTGTGAGGTGGGTAGTGGAGGTAAGGACAGATTTAAATACACAGCTAAGTAAAAAAAAATGTTTTTTTTTTTTTTTTTCAAATGATTGACGAATCGAAAATAATTAAATACTTATACCTAGTTGTTTTTTTTTCCTGTCAATTATAGAAAAAAGATTTATTTTATTTTCCCTACGGGAATTTGCAGGGGACCTGATTTATTTAACAACGTATATAATCGAAATGTTTTAGTATACGGTATATTATGTAACGAGGTTTTTTTTTTTCTGATCATCGAATACAAATTAACATCGTACGGGTATAATTATACGAATCAAAGGGTTCTAGGTAATTTTGTACGGTCGAACATTAAAAAAAGGAAAACGCAAACAATAATTTTTGCGGCACCGAGTAAAAATGTAGATTGCGTGGAACGCAAAAACTCGGTAATATCATTTAAATACATACATACATACATACATACATACATAGAAGGTTTAAAGTACTTATACACAATATATACAAACAAGAAACGATTCATTTTATTCGAAATGTTAGACATTTTTTAAACATTGTTTGGCATTTTACATTCCAAATAGGAGGAAACCATGGATTTAAATATAATGAAATCTATGTATAATGTATATGTATGACCAATATGAAAAAAAAAAAAATGAGCAAATACTGAAGACGGGTGTGCCACTGTTGTAGGTGGAAAGTTGGAAAAGTCTCTTTCAGGGAGGTCACTTTTTTTTCGGTTTTCCTCTCCATCTTTTTCACCCTGGGTTTATTTTGATTAAAAAATACAATACGTACTGCTTTAAACCCCTCTCTCTTCATGCCATGCTCAAATTACTCCAGTCTATTTTCTCCCAATTCGTTTTTTATCTTGCGTTAATCTACCTCTAATGTAATCATCCCTCGTTATATCTTCTTTCGTCATTCTACTCTTCCACCTAAGCATTCTCATCTCTGTTACACTTATTCTCTGTTCTGTATTTCTGTATATCACCGAATACACTGAACTATTACATAGTCAGTTTCTAAACACTTTTGTAGAATTTACATTAATTTTCATAGGAATTTCATTATCACATAAAACACCTGATGCTTCTTTCCACTTTATCCAACTACACCTAACCCTATGTTTCAAATTTTCATGAAAATAATAATTTTTTGGTAAAAAAAAAACCCTAGGTACTTCCAAGGTACTTTTAACATTTCAATTATATATTTTTTGTCATGACTTATACATGTATGTATACGTATTATTTATGCCGTTCAAGATAATGTTGAAATAATATGTTTTATATAATATGTAAATATATGATTATAATATGAATCTATACAATATTTAAGTAAAAAATGGCTGCATTCTGCAATCTACACTTTCATACGACGGTACAAAGGGACCGTTCACCAAATCAAAGAGAACATTAAAAAGAGATGATACTGGTGAGTTATGGATGTGCCACCACAGTTGTAGATGAGAATTTAATAACGTACGATATACGCCATAAATTTATTTTATCTGTATCTGTACGCAACGCATTTTTCGATTTTTACGTGTAGCACCTTTTCCGAAAGAAATCGTTGTGAGGATAGTTACTTTTGTGAATAATTTTTCAATTTTCTCAAAAGTTTTTCCAGCAAATGTGAAAAATCAATAAAAAAAACATGGGAAAACCGGGATAATATAAAAAAATGTAAGTATTAGTTAAAATATATTGTTTAATGTATAAATGCGCGTTTATCGCCGTGTTCTCGAAATATTCTAATACGCTTTACTCGGAACTGAATTTAGAACGAAAGACTAGTTTAGTTTTTTTTCTAACGTTGACTTGGTACCGCATCGAGATCGATTGCACTGTTTAACTGTGTCCAATTAAACATTTTTTGAAAGTTTTTTGAGCGGCAGGAAGCAGCTGGAGAACCGGATCAGGGTACTCCTTCAAAAAGAATATATTGGGTTCGTTCCATAAATTCTGTTCAAGGAAAAAATAACGAATTTTCAGAATTTTACGTAAATATACGTAAACACCCCGAAAAGTTTTTCGAGTATTATCGAACGTCGTTCAAATCATTCCTCTAATAAATACAAAAAAAAAAAACTTAAATGTATTAACTGTTTAGAAACGAAACAATTTTAAACTTTTAATTTTATGTAAAATATAATGATAAAAAATGAAAATAAATATCTATATAACTTTTATAAACTTCTTAAACTAATTTAAAATAATCAAAATATTATCACTTTTTAAAAATAATTAAATATTTGTTAATGTATGAAAACTATTTAATGGTTACCATCTCAGGGTTTATGTCGAAGAAATTTTTTGATAAGGAAATATGTTTTCCGAATAAGGCGATTTATTCATATAGAGGTGGCAAATTGTTAAACCCACCCCTGCGCAATACCATTAGAGAATTAGGTACCTACGTACATATTATTAGCTGTTCTCTTTTTTAAAATGAGCGTATACTTTTTACAAGAAATATACTACAACTACTCATACGTTTACACCGTCATATTATGTATACCTAGATGTCGAATTTACATTATTTATATTCAAGGCCCACTATTGTTTAGAACTATTAAAAACCGAAATAACCAATAATATCGTGGGGGTAGATAATAATCACGTTTATGGTAAACTATTATCATGTAGAACGATAAAATAGACCGAAATAACTAATAAACAAAAAAAAAACGGGGAGAGGTGGGAGACGCGACCCCCACAACTCCCCCTGGCACTGGTTTTCGCTCTTTAGTGGAGGTTAAAGTCCCCGTTACGCAATATCACTGCATAATATGTATAATATAATATTTTCGATTTGACTTAATAACTTATATAGTCATAAAATCATCTCTTCTCAACAGTCAGGTAGGTAGTCCAGTGGATAGGAATATAAATTAGGTTGAGATAAGCAGGGTATCGGGTGACGGTTGAATAAAAGTTCCAGTTTTTTTAATTTAAATTTTTCGTATTTTCGTGTTCAATGTTGATTTATAAACAATAGTTTGCGGTTCCGTTGGTACGTTAAAAATAAACATCTCTAAAACGTACCCGATTAAGTTACAAATACGTTTTTTTAGCAGTACCTGGGACATTGCGTTGACGAAATTTGAACGAAGTGTGATAAAACTGTTGAACGGATGTTGAAAAGTGATGTTTAGAAGATGTCGTGTGAAAAACAGTATTTCGGCCGAAATACAGTCGCCGGGATGTTAAACGTAATTAGATGGAACACAAATTTGTGATGTTTCGATAGAACGTCGAAACAACGTGAATTCTGAGACGAATAATTGCCCAGTGGGTGTTGGCATTATCGATAGCGAAAAATCCTCTATATTTGTGTTCAACGTTCGGACAGATCCGAATATCCGATATCATAAATTGTAAATGTTTCAAGTGAACGATGGATTTCAATAGAAATATCGGATTCGTCTTATCGGTTTAAAATGTCGATGCAACAATCATATACATATAAATCCGAAAGAATAATATGTATTGTCGTCGAACGGTTTAAAATCTAGTATTTTCTCCAAGGTCTTCGATTACTACTCGACGATAAAAAATATTAGCCATTCAATATACAATGTTACATAGGTATTAGGCATTTACTAATAATTTTTGAGAAACGTTGGACATTCGGGTATACTCAAGGCGATCGGTAAGTGCGAACCGTGTATAACAGCGGTTTTTTTTTTTTTTTTTCTAAAGATTTCTCATAATTAACGACATTTTTATTTCAATGTTTTTACCACAGTTAATAATTAACGTTTCTGTCCTCCTTTTCTCTTTCCGATGAACGCGCTTAAATAACATTGAAGTGTCTATTTGTAATAATAAATCTCGTAGTAAATCGAATTTTTTCCCCGCGTTGTGCTCCTTGACGGGACTCAATCGCCTAATCGAATTTGTTCGACGGCAGCGGTAACGACAAAATATTATTACCGTTATAGTTTACGATTGTGATTCGAATTCGGGTGCGATAATAGTATTGTCATTTGACGGCGACGACGGCGACGTCGTAAAAACAGTGTATCGGATTCGGTGTACCGCGTTATTAGACCGACCTTGGATATCGACACGTTATTTTCGACTTTCGAATGTCCGTCATCGCCGTAAATCTTAATTCGCGTTCGTTAATGTGTATAAATTAAACTTTATACGACACAAATGGAGTGCACTAATAGCATAATTGTATAGATTTCTCCGCGAAAAGAGTGTTATTATTTGTACGGGAGCGAGAGAGAGTGTGATAGAGAGCGAGAGTGAGAAAGAGACGGAGAGAAATTACCGTTTTCTGCTTTTACGATCCATAACGGAGTTTCGAATATTATAGTTTTAATAACTAATAAACCTCCGGGTCCCGCGGCCGCCCCCGCCGCCACACGCGTATTATAGATTTACGCGCGGGGGCACCTAACGGCAACGTCTCTGGGAAACAACGTCGTCGCTTTGTGAATCTCTTACGCGCGTTACGTAAATTCGAAATTATCATTATCATTACACCCGAATAGCACGCGCCTCGCAATCGAGGTTCATGGACAGTAAGGCGTCGCCTCGTACGGCGGAGATTTCAAAAAAGTAGCAGCGGGAGAACTGGCCGGCTCACGCCGTTGTAGTATCAAACTGTTGACGTTGCATTGTGTACAACGTAAAAGTTTCCATATTTCCTATCGTTTCGTTTTATTCATTTTCACGGGTACACATGCGAAACTAATATTACCGCGTTATATACTTTCATATTTGTATTAGTATGACGCATACATAGTGTGCAGTGTATAGAGCACGCACTGTGTACTACGATAAATATATTATGTTTAGATTTATACAGTAAAAAGTCTAAAAAAGCCTGTTAGTTATCGAAGTAAATTTAAAAGCTGCTTAGGCAATTCAAAATTATTTTTATTATCAAAAAAATAAAGAAAATATATGTACAAATAAAAAAAAATGTATACATAAAAATAAAACGAATAAATGAATCAATGCGTCGCCCGGAGTATTATGATAAGTGTTTTATACGACCGGTTTCGATTTAAAAATTCGTCTTCGGGTATATCAAAATGTAAAACACGGCACTTGATATTTACTATATTTATTTACTCACGAGTATTAACCATTTTAATAATTATGTTTTTACATTATTATTTCAATTTTTTACCATCGCTACATTCTGAATCTAAAATGAACATAAACACGTCTCAGTAGATTTCGGAAGGTTTCATTTTAAAGGTTTTTGTCTGCGATCAAACTACATAAATGGCATATTTAGTTAAACCAAAAACCGGAATGTATTCATAAAAATAATTACAGACGGCGCATTAAGACAACGCGTACATTTCAATCCCCGAAAATTATTACTGATTATAAATACATTATAAACAAAATTATTTGTTTTTTTTTTATGATTTATTTCATATTCGTACACGGTTCGCATATGCACGCCGCTACGTTTCACCGGCAATTGTACGTACAACAATGGCCGTCACTGGATAAAGTGCGGCGTTTCGGCGTTCATTCGCACGGCTATGAACGGCGACCCGTATTGTTATCCGCACGCCTCGCCTCGCAATACCCCATATATTTCGCGCAACGTTATCAACATCAAAAGCCGGCCCGATAATAACGTTATTATTATGCTTTTGGCGTCGCGCAAACAGCGGCGTCCAGCCACGAGCTACGCCTAGTTAGGTGCGCATTATCATAACACACGATATTATATGCCGCGCGATTACAGCGACGCACGTCCCTGCAGCACAGGGCACGCGCTCTGACGGCGGGTTTCGCGTGTCGCGATAATAATTGTTATCGTTGTGTTAATACGCCCCGAACAAAGTCGCGCGCGCTTCTCCACTTCGGTCGCCCCGTACGTCGCGTATGTGCAAAATGTGATTTCAATTCGCATACGGATTTTCAACAAACGCATTATCGCCGTACGCGCGCCGCGATAATTACAATAAATAACGTTGAGGCGGGTCTCACCTTGTACCATTTCAATCTATTAAAAAAATTATAATTGCTATTATATTCCGTCGCCGCCGCCGCCGCCGTAATAATAATAATAATAACAATAATCAACGCGTGACCCCGAAATTCGGTACACAAAAATGAATAACCGCACAGTACCTGGGTACGCACGCAGAGTATAATATTAACCGAATTTGAAAGCGGAATAAATTCGTATGAATGGCAAAAAAATAACACTTTCTTTTTATCGGGGGGGAGGGGGGGGGGAATTTTCATCGCACGTTTGTTTTTATTAGGTTTTTTTTCTCCCGTTTCCGGGGGGGGGGGGGGTTAAACGTCCGGACGACAAATACCCCCGGTCACAAAATATCACATGACAAACACAATAATATCGTATTTTATTAAAAGAAAAACAAGCTTTTACAATACAATACAATACGAGATTACGCGACAAAAACCGTAAAGAAGCGTAACTAAAATTGTACCCACGAATTAAAAAAAAAAAAAATCGTTTATGCGATATCAACATTTTTTCGGTGAATATTATTACTGCCTTGTCGTTTATAATCGTTAAGTATTCAGTTTGAACTGAAAAACTATCGTTTTTTTTTTCAGCCGTCAAATTAAATTGTATTTGTAAATTGTAGTTTGGTATTAAGTTTAATTTGAAAAAAAAAAAAAACAATAGTTACCTGATAATAATGTGCAATTATATTAAAAAAAAAAAAAAGTTGATATTGTATTAAAAATTACAATCATATGTATGAAAGAGACAAATGTGGTAAGGGGCGTGTGGGGTCTTTGCTCCCACGGCTCTGTTTCATATCATTGTACATTAAAAAATGTGTAATACGAATTTTTTTGAAAAATAGGGACTAGGACACGCAATTGTAATTTTTTTCGTTTAATATATAATTAATCCGGTGTGAATTTAATATTGTAAAATAATTTGATATGGTACTGCATTAAGCAATTTTCACGTCTGGTGCGCAAGTGTACGCAAAAAACACGGATCGCAAATGTATGGAAAAAACACACATTTTAGAACCAATTTTCTTTTCCTTCGCCTTCATCCCCGCTATTTGGGGTCAGCCACTCTAGTACTAAACTTCCACTTGACCTGATTTCCTACCTCGCATTGGCCGGCTGTCCTCACACCAATCGCGCCCAACCATCTATTTTTCGTTTTTCCTCTCTACTTGTTCTTTCTACGTTTATTTTCATTAAAATTCTAACCGCTTCAGATTCTTTTCTTCCCATGACATGCCCAAAATACGTCAGTATATTTTCTCTAATTTTGCCTACTATTGTTACCCACGCTTAAGCTGCCTCGTTTGTATTCATTCCATATCCTATTATCTCTCGTTTTTATATTCATTCACCTAAGCGTTCTCATCTGGGCTATACTCATTTTTTTGTTTTATTTTTCTATATTTCAGAACAAATATTATCACAGATTTAACGATTTAAAAGCGTGCACGCATAGGCAACCGCCGCTGCACCTCGAATCGAAAACAAATGAAATATACACAGATTAAAAAAAAATACAAATATATATATATCGACTAAAAAAACCCCATTAAAATAATTCTGCGGTGTTTTTATCGCACGGACTTTACGATTTATCGGAGAGTGTGTGCGAGAGGGAGAAACTGCTACGACGATGACACGCCCTTGAAATGCGTTTTCCCTTTAATTTGCATAATTCGAGGGTTTTCAGCACTAAAAATCACTGCGGTACGGTATAATTCATATTTAACGGATTCACTCGACCTAACTTGTTCCCCTGCCACCCACGTACCCCTCCACCAACCGTTTATGAGGTCAGTAATCATCATCAGTAGCGTATAATGTAATAATATTATTATTATAACGCAATACGCGCATATAAACGACGAAATTTCGTCGCCGTCGACGTCCCGAATATAATAACACAATAAAATCGTATTTGTGTAGGTGAATCTACCTTATCACTGTTAGAAAAAAAAAAAAATAATAATAATAATAAAAGCCATTCAACGCTGTATTATGTACTTTATACAGGTACCCGCGTGATAATCGTACAATGTATATTATAGATTCTTTTTTTTTTTTCTGGATTCAAGACTATAATATCATTATAGCGTACATCACGCTTGTGTTATTATTATTATGCGTGTAGTAAATCCGCGTTTCGGGACGCGTTGCGCAATAACGAAATAATAATAATAATAATATACGACTTATGTGTAAACGAATTTCAATACGCCACCGCGGACATACATATTATGTGTACCGCGACCCATAAAATGTCATTGAATTCTGTTACTCGACGTTAAAAAAGTTGAAATAACAGCCGCGGCGCGACGATAACGTACCGGCAGCGTGATTGGCGCGGAACATTTGTTAACGCGCGCGGATAACATACGTACCGAAAATGCCGAAATACGCCTGTAAAATACGCCCGACGGAAAAAAAAAACAAAACGTACGGGCGTACCATTGTTGAAAACGTCTCGAACACGTGTACAGAGTCCTTAACATACGGTCTACAAATGTACGCAATTTTTTCGACACGTGTAGGACACGTGGCGTGTAAACGTTGTCGGACTGTTCGGCCGCGAAATGCGCTTTGATAGAAATTAATTATGTTTTTCGACCGACCAACAAAAATATGCGGACGCGCGTACGAACGCCCTGCTCTGTTCACGAGTCGCGGAACGACAGTTGTGTCCGGACCCGTCGCCGGGGCGCGAGCGGGTCAGGCCGCGGTCTGACGGCCGTAACGCGTTCGGCGAAACCGGGGCGGCGTTTTTCGTAATTGATTCGATTGACGATTGGGGTTGATAATCAAAAATAAATCCGAAATACGAACGGCGCGTTTCGATACGATACCTAGTGACGCGAGAGCAACGGGGATTCGCCCAGGCGGGTATCGATTATCTCATCCGACAGCGCGTTACATACGTTATTGTTGTTTTGCGTCTGTCGCTTTTATCGCCCTTAGCCTAACCTATCTAGCGTTTGGTCGGAACCGCATCCGGTCGGCAATATACGTATAATATACACGCGTTGCATACGGATACACAACGTATACGTATTACGTTCCAATATTTTACGCGCCCCCGAAATCGTAATCCGACGACGAGTGCAGTATTGATTGCATTGCGGTTGCGACGATAGCGATTTGAGAATAATATTTCGTTTTAGATTTAACGCGAATAACAATCACAGTAGATTCGATTTGTTGGAATTGAATGTTACGTTTCGCGTTTAATTTATACGCGTACGTTTAAATTGACCGCACGGCACACACTCCACTCACAGGCCGCCGGCCGCGGGTTTATGATGTATAAAAAAAAAAGCGTCGTACGCTCTCGCACGGTTATTTTACGGGACATTTTTTTCCGACCGGATTAGATGGGGTTCACGGCCCCCGCGCCCTCTCCCTGGACCCGCCGCTGTATCGCGTTTGATATATTACACATTTATCACGGGTTCACGTTCGTTTTCAGGCTAATACAATTATTAGGATTGACCGTTATTCAAAAACATTTTCTTATATCAATCAACCACGGCATCGCGGAGAAATGACTTTCCGGGTTTAAAATTTAAATATAAGAAAACCAGAAAACCTCAACAAAAATATATTGATAAACATGTAGAAAGTTTTACATAATTTTTATTGAAACCTACGGAAATTGAACAATCAAATTCATATGTTATTATTCATAATGTTAATTATGTATTCAAATTGTGTACTATATGTTTTGCATTTGACAGAAGGGGCGACATTATATTTACCGAATGCGGACAATTTCTCGCGACAGGCCTGATTATTTTATGATTCGTTAAGTTGAAAATGTCTTAAAAATATACGGAATCCTTAAAATGTCCATTAAAAACGAACGAAATTATTAAAATATATCTTGAAAATCCTAAAGCGCCAAAATATATGAAATTACATATTTTATATAGTTGATATAGTTAATCGTTAGGCCATGAAACGCATTTTGGTGTAGTATGACTATATTTTCAATCAACCGATATGAACTTGATGCACACGCATACATAAACCTATATTTCAATTTTTAAAACGTATTATGATTCGTCAGGTTCTTGACTAGGATAGTTGATTTTTTAAAATGTCAACTCTTTATCACACACAAAACAAAATACCACGATAATAATAACTGACGTATTTTTTTTTTCGATTAGGATATAGAATACGGTCGATTATAATACATATTTTATAGTTGATTTTATGTCTGGTCCACACACGGTGATAGTATAATATTACTATCATGAAAATTGCGAAATTTACAACCATGGTAATATTTTACCATTATAAACTATCACAGAAATTTTACTATCGTCGGTTTAATGGGATAACAAAAATAATTTCGACACCATGTCGGTACGACCTGCAGAACCTAAGCTAATTGTGCGATAAGCAAATTTTAGAACTGCATTTTTCTATTTTAAAACCGTAGTTGAAAAATATCTAGGGGCCAAGATCGACCCTTGTTCGGGATTTCGTTATTTCATGTAATTTTTTTTCCGGTATGAGACTTCATTGTAACGCTATTTTCGTTATTGATTTTACACGGTACTACAAGGAACACTAGCTATTAAAATATTATTAATATTTTTTACTCTTAATTGATATTTCTATAATAATTACTTAAGAAAATATTATAATTCATAATGGTTTTTTTTTTTTAAGAATTGCTCATTCTAATTTAGACATTAACATTTTGCATAGAACTGCACATTAAAAAAATTTCTGTATACATACATTTATGCACTATAATCGATGTAATAACTATTGTGGTAATGAGAATGGTAGGGACTCATTGTGTGAACGCACAATTTACTATCGTTCTATTGAATTATTATCGCGATAGTTTTAACATCAACTATCACGATAGATGAGTAGTAACGATCGTTACCAGCGTAAAACATGCTTAAACTAGAGAATATATAGCAATTTTAACGATGGATCCTACTAATATTATAAATGTGAAAATTTGTGCAGAGGAGATGTATGGATGGATGGATGTATGTTGCTCTTTCACGGAAAAACTACTAAATATTTCGTTTTGATGAATTTCGGTATAGAGATAGACGGTATTTCGGAGAAAAACAAGGCAACTTTTTTGCAACGAAAATAAAATTTGAAGGAAATGAAATAGGGGACGAAAGGTGTTTAGGTATTTTTTGTCGTGAAAATAAAATTATTTTTGTTGAATTATGGATTACCTAAGTAACACGGATAAAATGAAAAAGACATATAAAACAAAAAAATAAATAATAAATAGAAATAAAAATGCCATAACAACTATAACAATATTAAAATAAAGAATCTATAATGGAAAAAAAAACAAACGAAAACCTATGCGCTGTACTGGGTGATTTAAGTGAAAAGTGAGAACACGTAAAACGTCATCTTTGTATTTTTCGGTACAGTAACACGAAAATAATACTATGTTCTCATAATTTAACGTTATCATCATGGATATATCTGCACCTCGGAACCAGACGTACGTAAGTCACATTATTTTAGTTACAGATATAGTTTTATCATTTTGCTGTGCCCGGGTATCTGTGGTAACACGGACGAAAAAAAGTATGGCTCACCAAAACACAGGCGGACTACTCACTTACCACCTATTTTTGAGCTACCTAGTAAAATATATTTGATCGATGTTAGTAATATTATATTTTCTTTATTATAATATATCCTTCCCGAATTTGACAACTGCCCACTCGTATAACGTTTAACGTACACTAACTTAATATATCGTATTATTATTATAGCTAATTTAAAAAGAAAAGAAAATAATCATAACTCGATCGTTCCCAGCTTACTTGTTATTCGTCATACCGACGTCGTGCAATTCCTTGGTGAGCATGGTGAGCATAGTATGCACGTTTCTTTTCTCCGCGAAATTCCTGTTGCACTCCTTGGCCTCCACAATAAACACGATGTCGGCCGATTGGGGCACCTGAGACTCGTTGAAACGCAAAAATTCGCCTTCGGTAATTTCCGAATTGTTACCCGCGTTACACCTGTTGCGCGGGTTGACATCGTTAAAACGTTGTGAAAAAAAAAAGCCTCGTTTATTTAGTTTGAATACTAAATGCAACGATAAATCATCGCAAACAAAAAAACAATACCCGACAGTTTCTATATAATAACTTTGTCTGCTACAATTATAAATAACTCAAAAAGATATAAAATATATTTTTTTAAATTAAACCACGTCCAAATACCACCAAAATATTAATGTTTGATGAAAATATAATTGCTTAGTGAATTTTAACAAAATTTGGATTTTCCCCCAGAAATTAAGGGAAATTAAAAAATAATATTCTCAACGAGACAGTTATATCGATAGAGAATTCTACGAGACACCTCTAGGTCAAAATTGTATTCACAAATAGGAAAAAAAAAACGTAAAATCTATCCACTCAGGGTACACAAAAAATGCGATAACAGTCACGTATCCCATCTGAAATCATCAACACCAACATCCCCACTGACCTGACACAATTCGACGGTGTCCGGACCGGTAGGTTTTCTATGGAACACATTTCGCTGTAAGCCGTCGCCGACGTACACGTTTCGTTTCTGTTCGTGTTTCTCAGACACAGGTTGTAATAAGGACTTGGATTTATCTGAAAAAAATGTATTAACTATATTATATGCAGTGCTTGATTTTTTTTTTTTAGGGGGGGGTACAGGAGACTGAATATCTCAACTAATTTCTTAGATATTTTTTGAATTTTTGATCGACACTTCAACAAAAAATAACCACTAATAAATTAATCTCAATTTACATTTTCCTCTATGTATTATCATATTTTTTTAAAATACTGGATTTTAAATACCTACTTTAAAGACGTTATTTTAGATTTTTTCAGAGGGACTAAATTAGTATATTTACTTGTTTTTTTTTTTTTAAAATTCACTCAAAAAAATTTTAAAAAAATACATAAATAATACAATCTAGTCATCATGAAAATAAAATAAATATTAATTACGCATAACATGATCAGTTTTTACCCGGTTTGATTATTTAATATTATATTACCTACCTATGAATTAAATATCGATAATAAAAATACTTTTAATCTATTCTACGTCTTTATCGTCTTTCAAATATGTGACAACTGTCGATGTTTTATGAGTCAACTTGTTGTTACATAAAAATGTAATGGACGCATTTTATAATTTTTTTTACTCTAATAAAAATTATTAGGCAAAAGTGCAAACAGATAAAAAATTAAAAAATAATACAAATAAATAAATACCATGCCGCTACGCATTTTTTAATTACGTAATGCACACCTAACATTTCGTATTACACAAATGTGTGTCGCACTATTTACAATTTTAGTCTCTGAGTTATACATAACCAATTAATATAGTTTTCTGTTTTGCTATGATACCTGTTTAATGGTTCTGTATTAATGCTTCGTAGGGGACCTTAAAAGAGACGAAGCCCTCCCTCCCCTCGGTAATGTGAGGGATATTAAAATGCTAGGGACGCTACATTTTTTTAAAATAATATATACTGATATTACTGGTCAGTTTCGATTTCGACGGGTATTAAAGGGTAAGGCAGCGGAAACGGTTCGGCGCTCGTATGCCCTCCGGCAATGCATTTTTTACAAATATTCAAATAGGCCACTGAAAACGGCTAATACGCGTGTGTCGGTTCGTTAAAAAAACGGCCGAATGAAGTACACTATTCCGTCGCGTTTCTCCGAAGATCGTTTCGGAGGAAAATTTCCCTGAAATCTCTTAAATATTTCATTCGCCACCCCTCGGAGTTCCGTTTTAGACGCCGAGTCGATTCACATAGGTACATAATACACCTGTCTGGGAATTCACGAGACGGCGATATTTTCAAAATATCAATACGAAATATTAAATCCTCTTTACGGAACGCAACCCTAGTAAATAATAATCGCGCGTTCAATATTATAATCTCGGAAATAATCTCCTAAAGTATAATGCCTGCGTTATAATATTATATACCGGACTCGGACATGGTCCTCGCGAGTAATCCATTTTGTACGTCTCAGACGTCCGTATCGCCGATGTAAATACCCCAGGAATAATATAATAAGGACGTGGATAAGATGTATAGGTGTGTATGCATAATAAACTACCTCTAAATACTCCTCTAAGAACAGCTAAATATAATAAAATAATAATATTACATTATATCAAACCAAAACGCTGTGGGGTCATTTCTTTTTAATCCACGTAGTTTTTGCCGCTCATTGGCGAACAAATTGAATTTCGCAAAAAAAAAAAAAAAAAAAAAGTAACCATATTATAGCAACCCGTTAAATATTAAACAATTTACGGATATGAAATATCGTTTCCCGTATGTACCTATACAAATAAAAAATATAATATTTAATAAGCGGCGTTTTATTATTATTACTTTTTTCATTTTAATATAATATACCTATTAACCACGGTATTCGTTTTATTGTTGAATATTATTAAAAAAAAAAAAAACAAAAATACGTTTTATGAACTGTTTTAATGTTTTTTTTTTATTTTTTGTGTGTGTGTCTACACCGCGCGCGTTATTATTTTATGTAATTTAATGTGTTTATGCAGGCGGCGTACGCAACAGAAACAGTAATTAATTTTTCCAAATATTTCCAAAAAAGAGGGTATTATTAGAAGACGATTTTTTAGCGACGATGTTTGAAATTCACTTTTAAAAATATTATTCCGGCACGTTATTAATTTGTTTGACGCATTTTATTATTATGTATAAGAATTTCGGGAAAAAAAGAGTGTATTAGATGATTAAAGTACATTATAAATAAATAAACATCCAACAGCTAGTAATGGCATTTAAAACTTAATAAATTGATCTTACATTTGAGCTTGGGGCTTTAAATATAAAAATAGAGTTCGAACGGTGTAGCTCAATAAAACATGAAAATTATCACTCAAAAAGTACTGTATAAATCATAAAAAAAAAAAACCATGAAAAACCTAAAAAAGCATTAATAATTATCAAATCGTTATAATTAATACTCCAAAAACGCATTTTAAAAGTAAAAAAGAAAAAAAGGACAGACATACCTGTCTCGTAGGTGGAGCCACTGTTGTAGGTGGGAAGTTGGGAATGTAGGATACAGACGGTGATTTAATAAAGTTAATAAATATATAAATAAAAAAATGTATATACAAAACTAAAATGAATAAATGAATCATGTGTCGCCTGAAGTGTTAAGATAAGTGTATTATACGACCGGTTTCGAATTAAAAATTCATCGTCAGGTAAATCACAGTAGAACGCAACTAATTAATTAATTTGTTTATTTTATTTTTATATTTATTTACGAGTATTAAACATTTTAATAATCCTGTTTTTACTTTATTATTTTATTGCTAATTCAATGTATATCTGGAAGCAACGATAAACCATTTTGAAAAAACGATTCTGAGCGGAGTTCAGTTGATAGTGTTGCTTTGTAAACAACATATAATATATATTGTTGACATATTATGGTAAAATTATTACAACAATGTGCGTGTCTACGACAACAATGACTGTTTAAAGAACATTAAAATAATACAAATTTAATTATAACAAAAAATTAATAAAAACCTTATTTTTAATCGTTCAATCTTTTTTAACCTAAACAACCAGGTTTCCCTCAATATCTTGAATATTAATGGAAATTTAAAAAAATGACTTCTTCAAAGTACCACCCAGAGAAAATTTCCTTTCGGAAAAGCTGTTATGTTTGATAATCGGAGTAAGCTTTCTAGTAGAAAAAGTGTTCACATCAAAAGAAAAATAAACATATTTGCAAAACCAATACATTCTTCGCTAAACTCGGAATCTAAAAAAGGATAATACGATTTATTATACTATTCTACATAGTATGGAACAAATATATAGCCGACAGTAATCAGTCTCGACAATATTTTAAATGTGAATTTAACTATCACTTAAACTTTAGAAAAACAAAAATACAAATTTATTTTCACAGCATAATATTTTAAATTCTGAGTAAAGCTTTTTGCAGTAAATGTTTTTTTTCTCCGATTTTTAAGTGAAGCACATTTTCGGAAAGGAAATCTATGTGGGGAGATACTTTAAGGAGGTAATTTTTCGATTTTCTTTTCAGTTTTCTCATTAAATGTGAAAAACCGAAAAAAAAGTAGGAAAAACGGGAAAATGTACAAAATATATTAGTAAAATATTACGTTTTTTTTTTGTCGACAACATTTTTACCATCAATTTTGCTCCAATTTATAATGAATTTAAATTTATAAATTTATAATTTTTCTAAAATTGTTTTTTCGTTAATTGTTTATCTTTGCTTACAGCTATACATTAAATTACTCATAACAGTTGCTGCATCCGACCCGATTATCCTAGGATGTATTTTCCAATTCACTTTTTGTGATTGCGTAAAATGTGAATTCTAAACACATAGTCATATAGTGGGATTTGAGATTTGTAATTTATTCGTTTCGTGCTTTTTGTTTTTGTTCAAGACATCAAGTTGTATATAAAGTTTGTATTATAAGTTTATGTCATAAACTTACCACGGAGAAACAGGTGAACAACGACGAAGTCTTGTGCTTGAAATAACTGTCGCAGATATTTACGATATGAGCGTTGGCCGGAGATTTCCGTTGATTAATCAAATACGAACCACAACTGTTTTCGTTCAGGGCCCAGCTCTCGGTGAATTTGAACAAATCCGGTTCCAAATAACCGTTTGATGATAGCATGTCATCACTGGGCTCGTGGTTCAAGGTGCCCAACAGGCCCGCAGTTTTCCCGTAATACCATCCTGTACACACAGACATAATATTAATTATTGTTACAATATATGCCCCGTTAGTGAGACGTGGGCGTCAACAAAGTCTGACGAAAAAACACTGTTAGTTTTCGAAAGGAAAATCCTACGGAATCTACGAGTCCAAAAGAAACGGAGAGGAGAACATGTATGAATGAAGATCAAATGCAGAACTGACAGCTTTATTCAATGAGTCAAACATAGTGAGAATTCTCGAAAGCAGACGGATAAGCTGGCCGGTCACGTATGAAGAGCAAAGGGTCAAATAGCGCATGAGACCCCAAAATGGAAACCAGAGTGCAAACGACCGAAGGGACGACTGATATAGCGGTGGATTGACCGAGTTAGGAAAGACTTTAGGCTCCTGGGAATAAGAGATGGAGAACAACTGGCTAAGGACAGGGAGGTATGGAGAGTCGTAGTGGAAGCAACGCTGAAACCGCAAGGCCCGGAATAGTAAAAAAAAATAAATAAAAATATACATATACGCACTGCACGTTCCTCGTGTATCCATTCACAAGTTACCGTGAGAGCGCCAATATTGTCGGAAACCAACTTGAGCAAGTTGGTCAAATTTCCCAACCAGTTAATCGAATAGTTACTCGCAATTTTATCGACCGATATAGAAACTTAGTTGAATTAAAATATGTTAGTTGATGAAAACATCAGATAACATTTTTATTCGAGGTGGAACCACTGTTGCTATTTATTTCTAACAATACATGTGTATTATCTTCGTTGTTAAGCTTATCCGTTTTAGTAACGGAGTTATTGTTAACGGGTACCTGTACAAACGCGCGCTATCGTATCCGAACAGAGTTCGCCCCGGGCCCTCCTCTCCGTGTCCCGCGGCCGCCCCCGGTGCATTTCTTAGAGGTCTATAGGTGCGCACGACGAGAACGGAATAACGCCGATGTAATAACATAATATCCCGGAGGATTCCGACGGAGACGGCTTTCGGCCCCTCGAAATTCCGGAAAATTCGCTCGTCCGTTTTATTACTCTCGGCTGCACAATATATTAACAACGGTGTCATACGCGACGTCGGTATTTTCTTCACCCCTCTAGACTCCGGGAATTGATTTTGTTTGCGTCGCGAAAATGTGCAAAATTAAAACACAAATTTACGTAACCGGCGTGCAAAAAATTTTCAGCGTTACGGAGTCGACGGTTAAACGTATCACCGCGATTACCGCCGCCGCCGTTGCGCCGCTACAGTGTATACTTATTTCGTTACTGTCGGCGGACATTAAACCGCCTCCCCGCTCCGCCGTGTCGCCTCGATGTGCCTCGTCGCCATTAGCATTAGCATTAGTATTATTATTTATTTTTTTACGATTTTTTTCCTACGAAAATTCTTTACATACAAAGTGCATCTGACCGTTATTTATGTATAACACTACCGAACACGGTAAACCGCTACTGACTGTGCACGCGTCTTATACGTGTGAACGCGCTACGCGCTGTACCGTTAATATTATACTCGCGTTACGCGCTTGATAATCGATAGAGATGTACCCCGATCGACACCCTAAAAAAACAAACGAAAATACAAACTTCAATTTATCGGCGTTTTGTCATTTCCGACGCGGCTAAATGCGAGGGGGGGACCAATATCGTTTTCTTATCTCTTTCTTAACAGTACAAATAGGTAGTTTTAAAGAATGTGCATTTAATCCGTGTGAGACGGTTTATCAATTTCACAGCTATCGGCGCGTCTGAGAAGTGTTTTTAACTTGTCAGTATGGAGATTTCTCTCGCCCATTGTGTGTTGCGTTTGATATGGTTTACCGAACAAACGATATATTACACTTACTCAATAACCCTTAACGTTTTGGAAATCGTTATGTAAATTCTGTAATCTATTTAGTTTTAAATATTCTAAGTGTATTATTAAAAATGCATAGTCGTGATTCGTTTTAAAATCGTAGTACAATTTAAAAAAAAAATGTTTTTATTTAAATTATTATTGCCCCTGTATTATCGGATAACATAATGGTCACTAGCTTTGTAGAACTTCGTTGTATTTGAAAGTAGATTTCAAAGGCTTTACCGGAGCTAAATCCGATTGAATAATCTAGTTTTCTTGTCCAGCAGTACCTTTTAGTGGAAAAAATCTCATGGAAATTTATCTCGAGTTTCGAGAGATATTATTGACAACATAAAGGAAACGAGTGCTGGACGTGTTATCTATGTGAGAAATGCGAAACAATCGGGGATTTTTTTTATTTATTTGAAAATATACACACATAGTCACTCAGTAGTTCTGAGTTATGTTTAAAATTTCAAGTCTCCAGATCATCGGGAAGTCATCGGGAAAATCGATCGCGAAATGCGTATACCGAATAGGCTGACAAGAACGCGAGTTTTAAAATGATACAAATTATAATATACGAATAAATATTAATTATACCGGTTGCAGTGGCCAAAGTTTGCCCGTGCTTAGATACTAGCTGCAGTCTGTGCATTATTATAATTTCCAACCACCAGAACACGTCTAGTACTCTAGAATATAATATATATATATACATAACGTTAGAATATGCGTAGGTATTTTCAAAGTAAGTTCAGTTTTAACTGCATTGTGTTATAAACTAATTAATATTATAACTTGCTTTGTAGTTCGGCATAAGGTATCCGTGGAAGGAGCGCGCGCAGAAATTATTAGTTTGAATTAATGACATTTTCACAACCCAATTTTATTACATTTTGTCCGTTCATATCGACTGCACATTATCAATAGTGCTACCTACCTACCTACCTACTAATGTATTATGAAAACAATATTTTCATCTTCGGTTATAAATTATCGGTATTTTTTTTCATGTTCGACAACAAACTATTATTATTATTGTTGTTATTGATTTTTTTTTTTTTTAGTAGGAATAATAATGTTTGTTTATTATTAATAAATGCACGTAACGAAAACTAAAACAACCTATTAAAATCGATTTTAGTGATGAAACATTATAGAATAGTAAAAAGCATACATATTTTAAAGAGATATTATATTATTTTAAAACATATTAAATACATAGAATTGTAAAACACAGACGTAGTTGTATTCAAAATGTTGTCATTCATGATTTGCATGATAGGTGTTAAACCTTTAAACCAATTCGCAAAAATTGCGACAGCTTCTTAAGAGTTAGTGAAAATCACTAGGTTCCTTAAAATATCAGGAAACCGAATTCCCACAGTGAAAAAAAAAAAAACTGAGAACTTGTCACTGTTGTAATGCACTTAAGTGAATTTATCTAGGTATAACAAATATAACAAATATTTGAATTGTCTCAGATAAAATAATAGACAAATAATATTGTGAAACTTCTCAATATGAAAAAATAAATAAAATAATTGAGAACGTCATATTAGCTTTACGAATTTTAAGGGATTTAATAATTTCCGTAAATCACTAGATAAAGTAACAACGAATTTTTAACCAACAGAAAACTTATACGGTTATTTAATATTTTTTACTGTAAACAAAACATTTTTTTCGTTTTTTATTTTATCTAAATACTAAAAAGATAATTAATTTTTCATTTAAATAACCTTCAAATAGGCATCAAAATGTGCATCTATATAAGTCTTAACACCGCAATTTTCACTATTCAATGTTCCTTATATTGTTTTGATTATTTAATATCATAGAAATACTAACGGAAAAAATATTATCAATATAAAAAGTGATGATATTTTATGTTTTTTAAACGCTTTCAGATTTTTTTCGTACCTACTATAAATTTATGTTAAAAACGACATAATATTTCGCAAGATAGATGGGCTATTGTTGTAGAATAGAAGTTGGGAAAACATTATATTGAGATTTAATGTATATCAGTACGTAATGATTATTTATTGCTAATAAAAAACGATTCGGAGAAAAGTTCGGTTTTAGATACATATTTTGAAAGGCCGTAATATTTACGATTTTCGTCAAAATCTGATATTAAAATTCTTACAAAAAAAAATTCGACATTACTTTCAATTTTTTAATTTGTAACCAAAAAGTATGCCTTTAAACGAAGCTTTTTCCGAAGAAAGTTTTTTGACCAAATTTCAAGTCTTTACGAATATTTTTAACTGAATTGAAACAAAAACCAAAATTAAAAATATGAAAACCATTATATTCGTGAACCATCCAGATCTTTCTACGTTTTTTCCCGATATTTTCCAATTATTATGGATACCCCTTAGAAAATCAAAAATGGCTCGACTTAAAGTACCAATAGTAGATCGAATTTCCTTTTAAAAAAGGTGGTACACGTGAAAGTTGGATCAATATTTCTGGTGAAAAAATTGTTTACAGATAAAAGAAAAGAAAAAGTAAACAATATCATAATTGTAAAACCAATACATATAGTTCGGCTCGCTCAGAAGCTGTGTGCTGAAAACGATAAAATCAATGTTTTACTTATGTACGGACAAATAGTAGGGCAGTGCTCTAATTATATGCCTGCGGTTAACTGTACACAGCCCGGGCTGTTTTTGTCCGCGTGAAACGGGTAAAAAAAAAAACACTAATTTTAGACAGTTTTAGATTCTTGATTTACGACACGTTGAGTCTGTCGATTCAGAAAAAAAAAAAAAAATGCGTTCAAACGCGACTACTTTATATAAGTATCGGGCGGTTAACGAGTTCTCTCCAATGTATAGTACAAAACTATATAACCAGTCTGCGACACTGCAGTTCAACACCGGCCCGTCGTCTTGCTTAGGTAAAAATCATAACATTAATACCGAATGTATAACACTGTACTTTAGGTACCATAACGTTATTGCTATCTGATATGATTAAATGTATATATTTACCGGATACGTGGAACGTGCAGTATTGGAAATTCATGTTGCATATCAGCGACAAGCCCTTTTCGCTTTCCACCACCAGCAATTCGTTTTCGTAATAGATGACCGTGTCGTTGAGTTGCAACGGCAGTTGTTTGATGCTGTCGGGCATAACCCTCACGTCCTGAAACGACACGCGGCGGTTGGTATAAGGTCTTAACGTCGTATCACTAATACACGCACGCGATATTCCGCTACAATGATATTATATGGTATTGTACAGTAATATATTATGTTGCCCGCCGGGGACCGGGACCATGTACCGATTCTACCGGTGCCCGCGGTTTCGACGCGGTTAACGCGACCGAGTGGGTGGTTTCCGGTTCCGGAACTCCCCCTCGGACCGTATACAATTTTGAAAATGGAAAAAAAAATTTATCGTGTGCCGATCGTTTAAGAAATGATACGATTTCAAAGTATTAAAACGCAATATCTCCGGAAAGCGACCTAGGAAAACAGATCGGATGAAATGGATCTCCTTCGTATACACAGATAAGTGTCGGCTATATGTACGGTTAATAAAGTGATACACGCAATGGCGCTGGAAAACCGCGTTCGAATTGCACACTGTGAATATCGAATGTATTGTTTTCAGTGGGTAGGTTGGGTTAGAATAGGTACCTGCGGCAAATTTACATTTTTCGTCCCAAGTCTTGTTAAATGTTTACAATTAATGTAGCGCGTATTATGTATTACTACCTACCATTATTGAGTATTTGAATTATTAGCGCAGTTGTTTTGCTTTGATCGTGACAGTTATTATTGGTGTTTCAATATTGTATTATGCAAGTTGCATAAATCATTATGAGTATATTATGCATAAATCAACAATTATTTTGTATGAAACGAAATGATTTACTGTGTATAACCCCCCATTTGACAAACCCTGGTTGCACCGCTGGAATAAACGAGAAAATTTAAGAAATATAATAGTAGTAAAATATTACAATCTTTTCTTCTGTGAACAACTTTTCTACCAGCGATTTTGCTCTGATTTTACAATGATAGCATTTTTTCCTGAAAGGAAACCTGACTGGAAGGGTACCTCAAGGAGGTTATTTTTTGATTTTCCCAAGAGTTTACCCAAAAAATGTGAAAAACCGGGAAAAACGTAAGAAAAACCAGAAAATTGGTACAATATTATTAAAGAAAATATATAATACTAAGTTGATTATTTTACTATAAAAAACATATATATATATATATATATATTGTTAACAAAGCATCACTATCAAATGAACTCCGCTCAGAATCGTTGTTTCGTTAACAATGGTTTATCGTTGCTATAGATACACATTCAATTTCCGTCTGCATCCTGCTTTCTCAACTTCTCACCTACAACAGTGGCTGCATCCGTCCCCGTTATCTTTTCTTGTTTTTTTTTATATACATCTATATTTTGTAGGAAAACCGGTGTTTTTAACGAAAAATCCGATTTTCAAGGCTACACGTAGGAACTAGTATCTGTACGCAATGCTAGATTAATAAGGATCCGGTGGGCCCCGGGATCGTAATTGTAAACACACCCTCATACAAATGTTATTTAAATTTGTTTATACTGCGAAAAAAAAACGTTTTTAACGACCTTTTTTTATCAATAATAAAATGTAATGGGACCAAACGTCCGTTAGCCCGTGGGACGTGGCTAGGCTACTCTCGATTCGCATAAACCTAATGCCTATATACCCGTGGAATTGATACTTATTGCGGTTCGATTCCAATCCTATTATTGAACTACACTTCACTATATTATGTTCAGCAATTTATTAGTAGGAATTTTCTACTCGTAAAACCCAAATTTTATTTGCAGTCGAGAAATATTTTTTTTTTAATTACATATCTCCCAACGATATACTATCGTTATGTATACCGTAGGACGGACGAATATAAGTTCCTTCAAGAGTCCTATCAGATAAAAAAAAAATACATAATATGTTAGATCTTACACGATAAAAACAAGTTATTTTAATTTTAAAATGGCTTAGAAAAAAACAAAATAAATATTATTATGATACTTATTTTAAATGTATAATTGGAAAAAAAAAACCATATTATGATATTATATATTAAACGGATATTTGTAAGTAGATGTTTGACCTATTTAAAAAAAAAAATGCAATATGGAAACCTGCACTGTGAAAGCATTATGGAACTTCAAATTCAAACCAACATGTATATTGACCGTGGTGAAGTATACATTTTCTTTTTTTCAGATGTGGAAAATATCTGCAGTATTGTGATTTATTGTCCCTATTGTCGTCGATTTCACAAGTTTTTATAGCAGTTTGATCATCAGTAATAAAAAGTCTCGCAAATGTTTATGTTTTTCAAAAGTTGAATTTATATGTTAGCTTTAACAAAAAGCTATCGTCATTTACACACTATCAAGTATAGCGGTTAAAACGAGTGATATTATATTATTACAGCTTATCCATACTATTATATTGTTATTATTATTTTTATACTGTTATTGAATTACTTTTTGGTGTTCCGTCAAAAATGCGGGCTTAGCAAACTTAACAACAAATACAATTTTCTTTTTCTAACCTGACCTAATCTTCCTTTTTTTACTGTATAGGAACTAACATACGTACCGTTTTTTATCGTGTAAGAAATAATATAGGTATGTATTTTTTCACTATATAAGTTTCGTGCAGGAACTAAATATTCCCCTGGAGAACATAAAACAATCTTGTGTGTGAACATATCAGAGTGGGTTCTTTTAGATAAGGACATTTTAGATTCTAAATGAAGCGAAGAAGCTTATGGTTTCACAAAGATGTTTTTTTTTTTGTCTGTACGCAATTTTTCTACTAGAAGACTTGCTCAGATTTTTAAATGTAGTACCTTTTCTGAAAGAAAATCGGTGTGGATTGGTACTTTAAAGAAGTAATTTTTCGATTTTAAAAGGAGTTTAATCATCAAATTTGAAAAATCCGAAAAAAAAACTGAGGAAAAATAGAAAAATATAAGAAATGTAGGCGTTAATTAAATTATATTAAAACCTTCTATTTTTTTTTGTGCACAACGTTTTAATCGGCTTTTTCGCTCCAACTAGTAAACAGCTATCATTAAAGAGAATATATAATGCTTGTTTAATTATTTTATTATAAGATGACATACATATTGTTGACAAAGCATCAGTATCAACCGAACTCCCCGCAGAATCGTTTTTTTTTTTTCGTAAGCAATGGTTTATCCTTGCCTACAGGTATATATTAAATTATTTATAACAGTGGCCGCACCTGTCTCCGTAATCCTAGGAAGTCTTTTTTTTTAAATTTATTTTGTTTAATATAAAATATTTATACAATTATGCTATAATAATTGCTACTTGTACTCATTGACCCACAAAGAACGAGTTTCTCCTATTTTAGGTGAATGGATTGTGCTATGAAAAAAACACAAGTAACAATGTTTGTACAGAACGTTCATGTAAATTTTATATTATTTTATGAACATTTTTCTCATAGTAAATATTTTATGCCCAGTTGTAAAAATCGATAAAGCATCTTTTTTTTTTTGATTTCACCTTTTGTGGAACGTCTTAGGAACGTCTTGATCAATCATTACGAAATTGTATACAGTCAACTTGTTTGTATAGTTTCAGACAAATTCCGGAATTGATTAAAAGCAATAAAGAATAATAATATGGACCACCTTAAAATTATGTACATGTTACGGGCCAATTAAGTAGTCGGGCATTGTGTACAATGTCCAATTCACGGGGCGAGTTTGGAATAAGTTAACGTTTGGGCATAGTAGATTACAAATTGAAAATATTAAAAATAAAAGAAAACATCTTATTAAATACTTTAATAAACGTAAAAACTTACAATAAATACCTCAAATATCAGTGGCCTATTCATAGTTTTAAAAACTATTACCAATTGAATTATTTAATTATTAATAAAATTTAATGTTGGGCACATAGTGTTTTTATTTTTTTTTATAATAGGTATTTCGTGTGAGTCGTGATATCGAACGAATAAAATAGGTATGTAGGTATAGGTAATTATTACGCATACATTTCTTTCGATGCATATGTGTCCACTTGATTTCGGGTATTGTACACAGTGACCGGACACTCTCGTAGAACGCCCGGGCACTGTGCACAACGCCCGGATTGCCTACTTTGTCCGTACAAAAGTACAATAAATATTACATTGCAATATATAGTACGATCAGAAATTGTCTCCTATAAATATACAAAAACACCGAATGGTGTATATTGAAACATGTTTATTAAATCTAAAATTACACGTGGACTTGAATATCTTAGACGCCCTTTTGGGGGAGAGAGATTCGGGGTCAACTTTTGTAATTAAAATGGAAACCCATATTCGAAATAGCATAGATAAATGGAGTATTAAATCAAATTTCGATTTCCGTCAACTCTTTGACGATATATTACAATTTTTAGATTATTCAGAGGGAGAGTTGTACCATTATACGCTTGTGTGGTTGCAAAAAGGTGTCTAAACATTTCAAGCCCAAATATAAGTTTAGATTAAACGATTACAAAAAAAAAAAAAAATGATTCATAATGCATTATTCTCTATTTTTAATATTTATAGGAGAAAATTGCTGTAAAATAAAATCCTGGTCACTCTGTATGTACACTATACAACGACATTAAAATGTTATGATATAGTAAAATTTTCCATGAAATAATTTTTTTTTCAAAAAATGTCTAAACAATTTGTTTGAATCACAACATATTCGAAAATAATACGTCTTGATGTTTTACGACATTATTTTTATGGGTGAAATGGTCAAATTATCTATTTTTGATTTTCAATTGGCAACCTATATTAAAAATTCCCTAAATAAATAGAGTATTAGAAATGGACGTTCGTATTTGAATTATTGATTTCTCTCAACTCGTCGACAAAATGTTTCACTATTAAGTCTGGATAAAACGAGCGTAGTAGTGTACTGTCCAAATGCCACGCGCCGTGTCGCCACTAAATTGGTGCTCTACTACTCTACCTCTACCCGTAACTTAAAAGTAGAATATCATTATTTTAACATTATTGCAATATCAGTATTTTATGGAAAATGTGACTATATCATGAAATTTAAATAACCCCGTATAGTGTACACAATATATGTAATCTATGATATGTATAAAATAACATGCCCTGGCTGACTGATTGATTGATCATCGCCTAGCCCAAATCACTACACGGATCGCACTGAAATTTGGCATACAGATGGTTGTTGTGTCGTAGGAGTCTGATAAGAAAGGATTTTTGAAAATCCAACCCCTAAGGGAGTGAAATAGGTTTTTTTTTTTAGATTTATTTGGTACGGATATTTAATCGCTTATTTATAGAACGCATTTAGTCTGCCGAAGGCGGACTACTCACTTTCCACCTATTTGTTTTCTTCCAATTCTGACACGGCCAAAATCAAAAAACGAATACGAATAAAATAATAATAATAAAAATTGGCACGGGCAACGTCTGGCGCGGGACAGCTAGTATTATATATTTTACCTTGCGCTGAAGATCTATAGAGACCGTCTCTGTGTCCAACAGCAACATAATAGTGTAGTGACCTCTGTTTTCCGATTCGGTATTTAGCACCAGCGAAAACTCACGTCCGATAAAATCGTTGGCCAGCAAATATGAACATTGTCCCTTGAAATCGTAATGCCTCTGGTCAAACGTCACGAAATGCTGCGAGCCGACAATCAGTGCGTGAGCTATTTAGATAGAGTGGACAAAAAAATAAATTATTTATTATTAACGCGCGGTTTTTCGTTTTCATGATTAGGAAAGTGAAGAATTTTGGTTACACCCAATGACTATTTTTACGTGCACTGGGGCACATACGAAATTTCAAAAGTGCACTGGGAAAAATTACAATATACATCACCTATGCATTTTTACTATAGATGATCTATAAGGTTCTGTTCACGAAAAGAAAACATTATTATAATTGTTTTATATATTTACCGTGTAATCAATACTTGATTAGATACTCGTTATCTTGGAAAGAATTTAATTTTCGGGATTGTTTTTTGAACGTTTTATAAAACAAACAGATATAGAACGTTATATTATCATTATTTGTTGTTATTCTTATTTTTGTAGTAGAACCACTGCCTATTTTTAATTTTTAAGTGCCAACCTACATTAAAAATTCTATACATGTCTTTGCGTTAACATATTTAATTTTCATCAACGCCTGTGTTGTATAGTATACCGAATTCAAAAAAGTGTATGTGCACTACATTTGGTAGTTTGAAAAAAAAAGCCACTGGATACACACCTTAAACAAAACAAAACATTGACTGTTGTGGTAATCTCGATTCTCGACAACAGTTACTAATTAAGGCTTAATTAAGGCTGTGCATTTTTTAACCGATTGTAAAAACGTAGCTTTCTCAACACAAAGTTTGAATCGTATAACAACTAATTCAGGTGCGAAACTTACTTTTTATTTTCTTATTTTCATTAAATGTGAAAAACCGAAAAAAAATGAGGAAAAACGGGAAAATGTACGAAATATATTAGTAAATTATTACGATTTTTTTTTCTGTGAACAATATATCTACAAGCAATTTTGCTCCAGTTAATAGTAATTTTTCTGAAAGGAACTTTTACTGGGAAGGTATTTTAAGAAAATCGTTTTTAGATTATCTCAACAGTTTTTTCAGCGAATGTGAAAATCCAAGAAAAGAAATGGGAAAATCGTAGAAAAAATGGCCTCCATTTTAATTTTGGAATTAGACAAATCGGAATTTTAATAGAATGCGTCATACTTTTGACAAAGCAGCACTATCAACTAAACTCCGCTCAGAATCGTTTTTAGTTAGCAATGATTTACTGTTGCTTACAGGTGTACATTAAATTACTTATAACAGTGACTGCATCCAACCCTCATTATCCTAGGACTTCTTTTTTTTTATTATCGTTGAATGGATATTTTCCTCTTTAGTTCGTTTTACGTTATTTTTATACATTTTAACATGAATTATACATTTTTCTTAAATTCAGGTGCACAGGCGGTATATTATTTTCCCACTAGTATTTATTTATTTACCTATTATCGTTTGATATTTTACCATTTTCGAGGGTTTCAAATGTGTTTCTTAAGGTTTTATAGTGCGTCAAATTCAGAACGCTAACGATAATCAATACTGTACCTCTGAACGGCGGAAGCCAATTTGTGTAGTCTGTGAACGGCATTAAATTGTAGTACAAAAACCAAAACGTTACGTTGGACGGCGCTAACATACTCAACATCTTGGTGACTAATTTGTATTCGGGAATTTCCTAAAACAAAATAATTTAATTAACAAAAAGAAAAATATGTATAATTAAGTTCATGGGTTTTGATTATATCTAAAATATCAAATATTTTATCTTTAATAAAATTGAATTTTTTTTTTTTTTTAGATTTAATTTAAAGCGAGAAATCATTTTGTTTGATCATAATGTGTATTTTTTTTTCTTTCTGTAAACAACTTTTTTTATTAAAAATCGTACTTCAATCAAAACATGACGAGAATTTTTTGTTGCATTTTGGCTCTATTTGTAACATTAGAAAGGTAATTTTTGGAAATTCTTATCAACATTCGAGATAATGAGGAAAAACTGGTTCTTTAGATTAAAAAAAATCAAAAGATTAAAAATAAACTTGTCATCGGCAACAGTTTTAATTTATTTTTGTTATTATTAAGTTTTTACTATTTTAATCTTTTAAATTTTTATAATCTCCTTTATATTGAAAGTTTGTTTTGTAGTAGTTGTTCTTATTCCTGTGCTTATCAAATTGTCATCGTCCCATAATTGTTTTACAATTATACGTGTTAAGCTGTAATAGTCCCGTACTAAAAGCTGATAAAAATAAAATAATTTTTAAACAATCGCTATTTCCATGAAAATGCATATTGTTGTTGAATAAGCAATATTATTGACCGAGCTACGTTTTTCGTTAGTACTGATTAATCGTTGCGTACAATTTCAAATTGTTGCCTACAAACAATTTTCTCTATATCCTACCTTCCCAAATTCATACCTGATGCCGTCCCTATTTTCAGCTGTTATTTTTTTTTATGTATAATTTGATAATAGACATTGATAATTTGAATTTCATACATCGGAAATATTTATTCGAAGTAAATAGTTAATAGTTATCTATTCAGTTGAACAAATTTTTTCTAAAGCTGCACTGATTGTACACTTTTTTAACTTGTTGTAGGTGCTTCGAATATTATTTTAGCTTCGAAATGGCCCGACTCAAAACTTATTTTTTTTTATACCGAATGGAACTCAAAACTCGAAAATAGTCTCCAAGTACCGGAGAGCATTGCCATTAATAATGGTCCAATATCTCATAATTGAAAAAAATGGACTAAAAAGATGTAATTTTTCCCATTTGTCCTACATTTGAAAATATGTTAGCTTATACTCGTAGACTCGTAAAGAAGAAGTTTCACGCTCCGAAGTGATACCATATAAGTTATATAATAAAACATTATTAAAAAAACGAAACAACAATTTCTACGTGAATACGCGATACAAATAACGCAAACGTAAACATGAAGGCAGTGGGGGGGGGCGGAAGAATGAACGTTTGGGTATATGTCGAATGCACAGTTTAGCCGAGTGCTGATAAATTTGAGTTTTAAATGAACGAAAAAAAAAAACAAAAAAAGTAAATAAAAACGACCCCACCAGCGATGCGCTTTCGTTTTGCTAAAAGAAAAGAAAAAGATTACCAGTAGAGTTTATAATTACTTTAAAAATTACATATGTTCGCCAAGTTTGCGCTAGAAAATTGTTAAGGGTTTTTTTTTTTATTTTGGTTCGTTTTCGGGTTTTTTCTTTTGTTTACCTAAACGTATTTTGTGAAGTGTCTGCAATGATAAGTATTTATATTTTTGATAAACCTTAATGTGTGATAAGAATCTTAATAGGTTATGTTGTACTATATTGTTAGGTTAAGTTAGCTATTAGTTAGCACACAAGTGATACGTATGTCACTATATTGATATTAGATTTTCTGAGTGGACCGAAGAAGCTTATGATTTTACGAACTTTTCTATCGGAAGACTTGCTCTGATTTTTAAGTATATAACCTTTTCTGGAAGGAAATCGGTGTGAGGAGGTAATTGAAAGAGGTCATTTTTCGATTTTCTCAGGTGTTTTCTCATCAAATTTGAAAAACCGATAAGCGGTAAATATAAGAAATGTAGGTATTAGTTTAAATATATTACGGCCTCCTTTTTTCTTGTGAACAAATTTCCTACAAGTAATTTATCCCCGATTTGTAATGATAGCAATTTGTCTTAGAGGAGGTTTGACTAGGAAGGTACTTTAGTAGATCGTTTGTCGATTTTCCCAAGAATTGTCTCAGCAAATGTGAAAAACCGGGATAAAACATGGGGAAAACGTAGGGAAACTGGGAAAATCGGTACAACATTAAATAAATATTATCAAAGAAAATATATAATGCCTATTTAATTATTTTACTATACAATGACATAATATTATATACATATATATATATATATATATATATTGTTGATAAAGCATCACTATCAACTGAACTTCGTTTAGTTGTTTAGGGTCGTTTTTTTCGTAAGTGAAGGTTCATCGTTGCTTACAGGTATACATTAAATTATTTACTACAGTGGCTGCGTCCGTCCTCATTATCTTATTTACGAGTGTTTCTAACGTTTGGGTTTTTGCAACTAAAGGGTTTTCTCGTACTGGAGAGAAAGTAAAGAAAAAAGACCTTGGGAAGGTGAGACACATAAACTTCCTTGAATTATACCTGTAACCAACGATAATCTACTGTTAACAAAAAACGATTTGTAGCAAAGTACGGTTAAACACGATTTGAAAGGCTGTAATATTCAAGATTTTCGTCAAAATCTGATTTCAATACTATTGGAAAAAAAGAAAATACTACATTACACTCAATTTTTTTTACTATAAGTACGACTTATAATGTGCTACCTGTAAAATTTATAAGCATTTTTTTTTTTTTTGTCTAACAATTTTATCCACAAGATATCTACCAAATAAAAATGATATTAATTGTAATTATAAAAAAACTAGCAAAATTAAAACGTACATATATAGATCAAAAATAACTCAAATTTTTTGAAATTTTTACTACGCCTAGAAAAAGCAAATTTAAGTGTTATGTCAAAATTGCAAGTCTCTACGGATATTTTTAATTTAATTACTTTAAAACAAATTTGTTCATACATTTTACCGTACAGTCTACGTATTTTTCGGTTTTTCTCATTTATTATAAAAACTACCAGGAAAGTAAAGTAATATTACTTAATCACGAACTAGATTAAAAATGAAATGAAGAAGGTCTCTTTTCATTTTTATATTGAAGTAATCAAATATTTGTGGTAGAAAATACAAGTCGTAAAAATGTTAAATAATGAAATCGCTGCGACGTAATTTCGTCTTTCTTGGTTTTGGCCAATTATTATGAAAAATACTCTAGAATCCCCGGATACCATAAAACGACTAGCTCTGTTAGTATATGTTAATATCTGAATATGCATATATTAAAAAGAACAAAATCGAATTTTTTTGATTTTTCGATTGGATATCGGTATACATCCAATATATCTGGTAGAAAACATCGTGGGCAAAAATTAAAAACAATGAAAACAGTAACGTAATGGCGGCGCATAAATATTTGCCTTTATACCTATAATTTTTTTTTTTCCCAATTATTTTGAAAACTTTTTAGAGAATCAAAAAAATACTTCCATATTGCACTAACTAAAAAAAATTTTGAAAAGTTTCTACACTTCATAGTTTGGTGAAAGATTTCTGGTAGATAAATTGCGCACAGACAAAAAAAAACAACACACACACACACATCATGTAGGTAGTAAAACCAATATATCCTTCATTTTGCTCCAAATCTAAAAAAGTTTAGGATTTTTGTGGATAAAAGTTTTAACCAATACTTTTTTTGAAATTTATATTATGTTATAAATCTTGAAGTAGGTAACGCAGATGCGTAAAACACGTCACAACCAAAACGTATATACTGTATGTTTCCTTTTAAAGGCAATACGAAATATTTCAGTCCAGTGCCCTCAGATTGATTTAGGGTTTTCAAGAGGAGATAGGGAATAGCTAAACACACATTTTTTAAAGATTTTCAAAATCTTATATCTTGCGTGCGCGTGTTCAATCAACTTGCATTTTTTTTTTTTAAAATAGCAACAGGTGTTGTCAAAACCAAATTCGGACAGTGCGAATTTGTTTAGGTCATGTTCACCATGGCTCTAAAACCAAAACTGAATGAATGACGAGCAATTTTATAAATTTTAATTACTGAATTTTTCGATGGTGATCCTATGATTTTACAAATTTCCGTGCGATTCCGCTTATTTAATTTCACTCATAACATGTTTTTAGACATTAAATTAATTTTTTTTGAGACTTTATTTGACCTACGCGGAATCGCACGGGAATTTTTAATGTATATGATATATCTTGTAGTTTTTGTTTGTGTCGCATACTATACAGGATTACCATATCTATTATATCATATCACTATGGTTTGTCTAAAAGAAAAAAAAAATGATTCTATCGATATTACGAATAGGGTGTTAATTAACGGTTGTGTAGCGTCACATCGGATACGCCGAGAGACGTCTAGCCGTTCGTTCGCAATGTAAATGATATTCGTAGAAAAAAAAAAAAAAAAGTCCCGACGGCTTTTATAATTTTTCGTTTCAAATCGTCCCACCGAACGATTTCGAAAATGTTAATTAACGCCTTTATCCACCGACTGTAATGATCATCGTTCCGCTGACGCGATCAAATTATTATAAGATAATAATATACGGAGCGTTGATTATTGATCGAAAGCAAAACATCTATAATATTATATCGTATAAGGCGAATCGGTTTTTTTTTTCTTTTTTCCACGGTTGTAATGATTAAAAATTCCGACACGCCTTTTAATTATTGTTCGTCCGAGACGCGGATTTGTTGTGGATATAATATAAGACCCCGTTTTCAACGTTTTACGTGATCGTAAAAAAAAAAAAAAATTTAATTACGTATAAAGGTTATACGTATTATATTTTAGACGTTACTCGCGAAAAAGGTATGTATTATAATATTATTATATTAAAAGCTGGTATTAAATTCGCCGGTATTATAGCGAGAGAAACTATATATAATAGGTGCGTTATACACGTTTTATATAAACTTTCATCCTATAAAGAAAAAAAAAAAAAAATTAAAAAAAGTTGTTGCCATTAAAATCGCCGGAAAATAATCAATTTCACCGTACCTAATCTCAGTGTTTAAAGCTCCGCACGTAGTCGGGAACTTGAAGAAAACAAAAAATTTTAAATCGGGTTATTTAAAACCGCTCGCGATACATCACACTCGCATTATATACTAGTCATTGATTTTTTTTTTTTTCCAGTTGGACATTTGCGTGAATTTTTAATTATGCGTGAATACGTTTTTTTTCGGTTACCTTATTGCATATGTACGAAAATATTTTATTCCTGCGAAATTTACGAAGGAAGCAATTTTTCAATTTTCATTCTGAATAAAATAAAATGCCTGTCGATTTAAGTAATAATACCGCCGGGCGACACATTGGCGTATTGTTTAAAAAGAGAATCCGGACTATTTTCACTAACCAAAAGTGTGTTTTTCGAGGAAAAATAAACGCTTCTCAGTAAAACTATCTTCAGAATTTAAAGTAAATGGTAAAAAAAATACGATGTAAAAAAAAATAAAATAAGTGGGAAGTCGGTAAGGTATATAGAATACGATAAAAAACGTGTATCTTTGAAACCTTTGTGTTTTGACTTTGTGGTAGTACATAATAATAATAATGAAAAAAAATAAAATAGGTCTATAGAGGTAAAATAAGACAATCCTCACAAAATCGCGTGCATAAAGATCGCCGAGAAAACCACAATGGTAGGTAGCTCTATTGTTTAATTGGGTTAACGATCATCGTATCGTTTGAGGTTTAATTCTTGAGTTAATTTGACATTTCAAGTATAGGTTTTTACTATAAACTTATAATTTATTATAATATTGGTAATACGATTTTAAAAAGACTGCCATACTTTGCACGTGGGTGAGCCACTGTTTTAAGTGATAAATTGGGAAGGTAGTAAATAGGAAACTTAATGTATCTGTATGCAACGATTAACCATTGCTAACAAAAAAACGATTCTGAACGGAGTTCAGTTAATAGTGTTGCTTTGTCGAAAAATTATATATATTTATATATGTCATATTATTATGGTGAAATAATTATGTACATGTATTATATATTTTCTTTAATAATATATTTTTAATATTGTATCTATTTTCCTGTTTTTCCTACGTTTTTTTTACCGGGTTTTCCATTTATTGAAAAATGTGTACATTTTACAGAAAATCACATAATGACCTCCTTATATAGTAGCACCCCATTCAGATTTTCTTTCAGAGTGCTGTCATTATAAATCTGAGCAAAATTGGTAGTAGAAAAGTTGTCCACGGAAAAAAAAATATAAACGTCATTGTAAAATCAATACATTCCTCGCTCCACTCAGAATCTAAACTATACATTTCTTGCAGGGATTTTCATTTTAATAACAAATCGACATCACTATGATGTTAGAACCCGAAAGAGGGTGTCTATGGGTGTCTATGTTTTAAAAGATGCGTACACAATTAGAAATCTGTAGTTGATTTAACATTTTGCTGAGTTCGTCAAACAGCTAAACAGTAAATTATGCGCTCTGGAGTGTTTAAAAAACAACAGCGTGTGTCGAATGAAATACACATGGTTCAATACTAGACCATCACTTAAAACAGCATTAAGTATTGGTGTTATTTGAACGACAAATAGATGTTGAGTAGTTGAATATCACACAATCCACTAGTTTATAGTTAAAATAACATCAGCATATTGTTTAATTAAATTCATGCACTGTTATTAAGGTCAACATTATTTGTATGCGTAAAAATGCACCGTACAATCCCTTGATCGAACACCGTCGTGTTTCTCACGTGGGCCGTGGCGCGTTCTTTTGACGAACAAAATATATGCGTAAAAATACATAAAAACGATATTTTCCCTGAATTAATCAATTTTATTGGGCAATAACCTTAGCAGTTGACGCCTGTAAATGCTTAATAAAAAAAAAAAAAAAAGATAATAATACGTTTGTGTTGTATTATCGTGTGTCTACAATGCGTGTTCAATATTCGTGTGTTTACTGTGAAATTTTATTTTGTCCGTGATGGTTATTTCCTATGCAAAGTGACGTCGAGAGGGTTGATGCCAGTTTCACATTAACTATTGTAATATCCGTGAATTCCGATGGAAAATTATATCTTATTGATTTAAAATATTATGTACCTCTTGGGATTTTAAATATTCGAATAGAATTTTTTGATTATGGCGCGAATGAAGTTAAAAATTCTCCACCAAAAATAACTTCTACTAACGTAACTAACGGGTGCATAGTTATGTTTAACTTGGAAATGATATGTTTAGTATAGATAATTTGGACTAAGTGAAGTATGGTATTGGTGAAGTGTATAGAAATGCTCTTGAATATTAGATTGATATTTTTATTTTTTTTATACATATATATATGTATAAAAATACAAAGTAGGTATGCAGGGTATAGGCGTTAGGTTGGAAACTGTATGTACCGAGTTCGATGCCCACCGTGAGTGATTAGAAATTTGCGGAATACCGTACCTATTATTTTACATTAAAGATTGTTTTCAACATTTCAATTAGTAGTTTTAACACTACCATTAGTTGTTATTACGTCGCGACTTAAGTTAAGATAGGATATAAACTGCGCTTATCTTAAAATCAACTGATGTTAAATTAACCACTAATCACTGTGTGTCTTGCTATAGCAACGGGTATTAATTATTTTAACGATAGCCTAATGTGAAATCAACGCCAACTGCCAAGCTCCTCTCGGCCCAAAATCAACACACATTTGTACATTAAATTAACACCATCGTGTGTAGAATTAACACCAGATTTTCGAGTGTGATATGTACCACCGAGCGGTACTCGAGTCTCGATTAAAAAACATTTTTCGATAGGTATTCCCAACAGCTAAAATATTGTCATATGTCACCTATCGTCGCGCAATAATATCTATACAGCTCACTTAAATCATCAATCTTACATTTTTTTTTTTTTCATTTTTCCTAAAATATTCTGAATACTTTTCGCAAAGTATTCGAATATATAATATGTTATTGGGAATTTTTTTTTTTTTATGTATTTTACCAAAATATGATGTTTTAACTATACGGTCATTGTCATAGGCATAAATAAGGCAGGGGTTAGAAGGGCCAGAATAGCCTTTACCGAGCCATCTCAAACCAGTCAAACGCTCTCTACAGTATTTGAATTAATTTAAGTTTTCAAATTAGATCTGGAATCTATTGGAGCCACTTGAAGCTCTATATTTTTTCAAATTCTATTTACGTATACGGTTTTAAAAAATATCATCGGCTAGATGTCCGATTCAGTAGAATTTGTGTATTTTATAAACACGGAAACAACGATGTGCAATGTCCTTGGCGGACGTTTCAGACGTTTACGAATAATAATAATTATTATTTTATAACATAAAATAAGATGAAAATTACTTCGTATTTGGGCGTTTCGTTAAAAGCATGCCAGGAAAACGGTAACTTTTGTTCCAATTCTAAAATCCCTTTTTCCGGACTGCATAAAAATTTCGTTTTCGCCTTGTGGTACCTATAAATCACAAAAAAATAACACGCATTCGGTACATTATTGTTTTATCTCAACGTTATTCAACGAGACAATGTATACTGGACGATTTTTTTTTCTGTTAGAATAACTTATTTTGTTTTTTATTTTATAAATACGAGAACAATAATTTTATTATTACAGTATATTCTTACTTCATTTCGTTGTCGACCGACGTGTACGTCAGATCGTACACCCGTTTGACCAGCGTAGGAATGAAATTCTGTATTTTTCTACTCAAGTCGATGTACTCGCAAAACCACACCATCTAAACATACGAGTAGGTGTATATGTATATTTATATATATTTATTTATAATATAATAAAACAGACGGATTACTGTCGCGCGGCACGTCTAAACCAATTCCCGTTGTCAAGACCGCGGGGATGATGCGAGTTTACGGCAGTAAGTAAGTATGTAATAGAAAAAATAATTCGGTTCGACAAGACACGCCGTTGAAACGCGGTATATAACCGTTGACTTATATATAATGATGATAACTTATGTGGTGCTTTCGGGACGTATACGATCCTAACAGCATATTTTACCATCCATAATAATTCCCATGTGGCAGTATCATCCGTTTTTGTATTTGAAGTTGAAACGAAACAATTTTAACTCGCCGCGTTTTACTTTAAGAATTATTAAACCTATTGATTAAACAGTTTAGGTACATGTATATTAATGATTATTACATTTTAATTGATCGCGTTTGAAACGATTTTATATTATAAACCATACATTTTATGTGATAAATAATTTTTAAGAGATTAAGAGAAAAGTATTTGATTTAGAAACTTCAAAGTTGAGTTTACGCAAAGTCGTTAATTTTTTTTCAATTATTTATTATTTTGCAGAGGTTATTTTATTTGTTGAGAAGTTCGAAAATTCGAAAAAAAATACTAAAAAAAACATTTCTAAAACAGAAATTTCTTATCGTCGAAAATCAATAAAAAAATGTTTTAATGTTTGATACTATATGTTTACTGTTATATTCGTACATCGTGATTTTATAGAAAAAAAAACAACGCTGCGAATGTCGATTTTCCGTAATGTAATAGGTATTTTTAAATTTAATGAATATTTGAAATACATTCAATCCGTTAATACGCACTGCAATGTACAAATTAAAGTTGCATTATAAGAAGAGTTCTCGAATTTCTCGAAAATGTCTGTAGTTTCACAATCACGCTATAAAACGATAAAGCTTTTTCCCTGACAAATTATTGAAAACGCATATATGCCCCTTTTAACGAAATACAAATCAATTGGATCAATGTCTCGACAAATACCTAAATGTGAAGCTCGGCAGCAGTACACCAAATTGCATTGATTAACCCGTGCAATTTTCATGTATGGCAATCATACGAAAAAGTATTTAAAATCGATATGATAACCTATAAATATATGTCTGTATCGTCACGCAATTCGTGATATTTAGCATGCGTGATTGAATATTTCATGGATTAGTTCAGTGGTTTTTCATTAAAATTCAATTATCGGACAAAATTAAATGTTCGTATCAGTTACTACGGTGTTGCTGTTACACATTTTATATTTCATATTTAGCCTTGAGACAACGTTTATATTTTTTTGGGAAGCTTATAAAAATTGTCGGAAACCCACTTGGTTAATTTGCTCATTTAGTATAATATATTATTACTACAGATTTTATACATTCTGTATGGGACTCTTTCACCAGAGACGGGCTATCTTTTTTTTCAAAATGAGTACTAGAGGTAGCCCACTATTTTCTACATTGTAATTTTGCCAAATAATTTTTGAAAAAGAGCTCATACTAGGGACGGGTAGGTGTGCCATTTTTGTAGGTAAGAAGTTGGTAGAAGATATATAAAGTTATTTAACGTATATCTGGTATGCAAAAATATACTGTTTCTAACGAAAAACTTGGCACCTGAGCCGTAGGTCGACTACCCCTGATCTAGATGATACTCGATATATTATATAGTAGATATATTGAATAATAATAGGATACAAGATACTAAATAAGATACTTAATTAACAACACGAATATCGCTATACAAGATACTCGATACTTATATTTCATGTATTTAATAACTAGACGCTCGATACTCGATAATTAATAATTATAATTAAGTGACGCGTAAAAGATACAGTGGTTATTTATTTGGAAAAAGTTTCGAAATCCCTGAAAATTTTCCTATTTTTGTACAATCATTTTTAGTGGTATATTTTTCGAAAAGACAATGTCCACAGGGGAAATCACTCATATCCTTGTAATAGCCCACGGGAAAAATAAATCAAAATCAGTATCTATATAATCGATTTTAGAAACATGCATTTCAGTACCATGTAACCCTACGGATCCCAACTAAGTGAATATTAAAAAAATACGACTTATTTGGAAGATACTACCAACCCTGTCTATCACATATAATTGGCCAGTAGTGTATTTACGAGGGAAGATTAATTTGCATAGATTTTCTTTTACACGAGTATTTTAGATTCCGATGGAGCAAAGAAGCTTATGGTTTTACAAAGATTATTTTTATTTTTTTTTTCTGTGTACAACTTTTCTACAAGTGGACTTGCTCTGATTTTAACGTGTAGTAACTTTCTTGAAAGGAAATCGGTATGGGGAGGCACCTCATAAAAGTCGTTTTTCGAATTTCCCCAGAGTTTTATCAAAAAATGTGAAAAACCAAAATAAAAAAATACTAGAAAATGTACGAAATATATTTGTATAGTATTGCTATTTTTCTTCCTGTGTACAACTTTTCCATCAGCCATTTTGCTCCAAAATTTAATGACAGCAATGTTTTTAGTAGATAATTTCACTAGGGAGTCAATGGTTTATCATTGCTTACATGTATACAATAAATTACCTATACCAGTGGCTGCACCCGTCCCCATTATCAAAGGACGTCTTTTTCAACTGCTACAATTGTTTGCGGTTTTATTATTTTAATCAGAAAAATGGAAAATTTAATATTTCAACGTTTCAGTGCATATATAATGTATATATATTTACCAATATCTCAACAAAACCCTGATGAAAAAACCATCTTTTTCGTTTTACCCTTGATACGCGTGTTATACAATATGACACACGATTAAAAAATTCAATATCCCATCCTCTATCCAAGCCTTGGGGAAATCCTATAAATACGCATGCTCTGCGATCGGCTGTCTACTTGTTTTAGACGGTTCGCATAATATTACGGATCGGTGCATACATTGCTATCGGTTTTAAACGTCAAAACCGCATTTTAATAATAATATTATTTATACCTGGTTGAAGACCGCTTTGGTGTTGTCGATCACGTAGGAGATCAACGGCAGCTTAAGTAATTGATTCACGCCGTCCATTATCTCGAGTCTGAGGGCGTTTATTTCGGTTGCTGAAATCATCCCAAAAACAAACACGCGTATTATAACAACATTACGATGATCTTTAATATTACAGGAACGTGAGTCGTAATATATTAAAATGTAAAGTGAAACTTTCCCGGCGGCGCGAAACCTCACGCCGAGCGCGTTATTACGTATACTATATATTTTGATTAGTTTTTTATCGCAGTTTTTTTTTTTTTTTTTTTTGTGCACTCCCGTCTCTTCGTATTGTACATTACCTATCGTGGTATTACGCGATCGTACTGATATTTTAACATAAATATAATGATATTATTTCAATATTGTTTATTGTTAGAAACGCGCTACCAAAGTACACAGCAAGGACGTGTGACGACAGTGAACCGTCGACTTAACTCAATATTCGAAAGATTTCGATACCCATTTTTAATGACGCGATGACATTTCACGGCGTTTTTCTTTTAGATTCTGAGTGGAACAAAGAAGTTTATTGTTTCTACAAAAATGGTTTTGATTTTTTTTTATCCGTGCACAACTTTTCAACCAGCAATTTTGCTCCAACTTATAATAATAACAATGTTTCTAAAAGGAAATTTCACTAGGAGAGTACTTTAAACGGGTCTTGTTTCGATTTTCTCAGGAGTTTTCTCATCATATTTGAAAAACCGAGATAAAACATGGAAAAACTGAGAAAAACGTAGGCAAATTAGGAAAATCGGAACAACATTAAACAAATGTTATTAAAAAAAATATGTAATACCTATTTAATTTATTTTACTTTAAAATTACATATATATTGTTGAGAAAAATCGTTTCTTTCGTAAGAAATGGTTTATCGTTGCTTACACGTTGCATACATTAAATTATCTATAACAGTGGGTGCGCCTGTCTCCATTATTCTAGGAGTTTTTTTTTTTATTTATTTTTTTTAAAATAGTGATATTACTGTCCTGAATGGTATAAAAATGGTATTTTAACTTTTAGATCAGCATTTAGTCGAGTAGTCACTCGACGAATATTGTTGTTATACGCGAAACATTTTTTACATTTTTTTAATGAAAACGCGAGCACTTGTATGTGACAATTTCCATTATTTAATTTAATTTGTAAATATACATACGCATGTGTCACGGTGTTGTTCACGGGAGTTATTTGCGCAACGTATACACATCGAATCGTATACGCGTTATATTTTGTGCAGTTCAAATAATCAATTGCGCGCGATGATCGAAACGGAAACTGTTCTGACGTAAACTATACTCTCCTCTCACCGCCCCCTCCCCTGCCACTCTAAATCGCATCGGCTAACAAAAACATAATTCGACACACTCGCTTTTAAAATATTACCACAATATTGTTCGATAGACGAGTTCGGTTTACATTAAACGCTATATAAGTACCATATACACAATATATTTACGCTATAGTGCAGCTTATGACGTAAAACCTCGGGCAATGTACGCAATTTACATTATTTGGATAGTTCTGTGTATATTACGCACTCGTATTTTAACGAAAAAACACCGTTTGCCTATTTGCGTTTGCGTTGTATGCGGTTCATTTTATGACAACTCGAGTTGAACGTTGGTACCTGTCTGTGTATTAAAATTTTTTTAAATTTCGTCAAGATGTTCGAAGTTATTTACTTAGGTTCAACGCAGCGTGAGAGAATAGACGGACGAACTATTGTAGACGAATATTTAGATCGGGCACACAATATACTGGAAGAATAAATTTCGGAAGGATGGGCAATACGTAAACAAAAAAAAAAACGTTTGGACCCTTAAACACTCCCTGTAAACACGCCTAGTGCCAACTTCACTCTGGCAGGACGTGACAGATAGCAGTGGAAATTGTTTGATAAAAAATTAAACATTCATTAATCGGCTAACTTTTACATTATATTGTACAACTGTATGCGCGTCGATTATAGATAGCGCGTTGTAATTATATTGAATAAAATCGTGGTAATTTGAAACTGAATAAATAGATAAATTAAAATAACCGAAATCGCCTAACAGTCAGGCCCTAACTTTTATAGTATTTATTTTTAAAACAAATGCAGCCCAAAGGAAGTATAGAGGCAATTGCTACTCTATTTTGTTGTTTTTAAACACAGATAATTTACAATAATGTTATAAAATATTAACATAAATTTAAAATAAATAAACGTTGAGTCGTGTCGAGTCAACGTTTTTATCAAAGTTGGACGGTAACTAGTAAAAGAGTACAAATTTGTGACAAGTGACAAGTTAAACAAAAATAAAATATAAGAAATTCACATGAGTAATCACTCAGTTATGTCTTATGACATGGTTTTAACTTACCTTAGTTGTTTTGTTTAGCTGTAAGTTATTTATAAAAAGTAATTTACGAAATGTTTGTACAAAAAGCTATGTACCTCTCGGTTTTTACATGTATATTTCGACGAAATTTACGGTTTTTTTTTTTTTTACGTGAATATCATTAAGTAATAATAACAAAACGTACATAAAGCGTATATAATACTGTATACATTTTATAATATTATAAATATTAGCTTATTTATTTTTATCCAGTCTCTTGGCCACAAATCAGACGGTCAATAACTGCCGGGTAAATTTTTCCCCTTCCGTCAAACATTGTGGAAGTCAATAATCCCCTGCAGCTGATCTAAATAGTTATGTTGTAAATTGTTTTTAGATTCTGAGCGGAGCGAAGAAGCTTATATTTTTACAAAGATATTTAACTTTTTTTTTTTTGTCTGCGAACAACTTTTCTACCAAAAGTCACTCTGATTTTTAAGTGTAACATTTTTCTAAAAGAAAATCTGTCCGTTAAGTTACTTTAGGGAGATTATTTTTCGATGGAGTTTTCCCAACAAATGTAAAAAACCGAAAAAAAACATGGAAAATCGGTACAATATTAAATAAATATTATTAAAGAAAATATATAATGCCTATTTAATTATTTTACTATACAATGACATATATATTTTATGTTGTTGTCAAAGAATCATTATCAACTGAACTCAGTTCAAAATCGTTTTTGTTTCGTAAGCAATAGCTTATCGTTGCCTATAGGTATACATTAAATTATCTATAACAGTGGCTGCACCTGTCCCTATTATCTTTGGGCGTTTTTTTTTATAAATATAAAATGCGCAGTGTTACGGAGCAACATATTTATTATTGAATTGTTTCAACGCAGTGAAAAATGACAAAACAAAAAATAAATAATAATAAAAACTACCTCTTTTATCGCACGGAATAGAACACGCAATCGGAAAATGTCGAATCTGCAGTGTTTATTTGTACTTTAAGAGTACTTACCCACGCTTCAGAAAATATTTAACGGACATCACCTAAATGCGTGAGTACGTACTGTGTTCAAGTCAATTCGCGCACTGGATTTTTATTGACTCGTCAAAAGTCGAAACCGAATAAAAACATAAAAACCGAAAATGAAAACAGGTCGGTACGTAAAAACTTGCGATTGGCCGTAGCAGTCGACGAGACGTTATTTTATATGCAAATGTAATAAATAATAACACAAGTTGATAATGCTCACACGGGTAAGCGGCTGTTGAAAGTGGCTTGTTAAAAGGGTAGAATATTACGACCATAATAAATGCACAAAATATTCTGTACGGTCGGTCGCGAATAACGAGATATCATTCCGATACCACTAAAATATTATTATTATTTTATGTTGTGACACTGGCGCAGTGAAATTTGCCAATTACGTCGCGTCCGGTTTATGGTCGACAATATAACTTTGACGGGAGTATAGTCTCCTTATTAATAATGTGACTACCATTAACCCCACTTACCCTGCCCCGTAAAATAGACATCGCGATTGTATCTTATCAAAAATAACTCCGCAGTGTTATTATTATTATTATTTTACAGAAGTAGACGAATTCACGCTGCAATGTTGATATTACAGTAGATGCAGTAAGCTATGCGTACGTCTGCTCCGCGGTTCAATGTTATTGGCACGCAATTCGGCGATTTGAGCGCGCATTATTGTTTATCAATAAAATGTTTATCACCACGATAACGGACACAAACCTCTTAGAATAGAACCTCTTCGGAACACGCATTTGCGGATTATTATACATTAGTTTATATATCATAGACCGGCAATTTTACCCATGGATTTTAAGGGGATTTGGTGACGGTTATCCGAATTTTCCCCATTTACGTAAAATTAAAAAACATTGATTTACGTTTTCTTACGGCCATCGCATTGACCATATTTTTTCACTTGTCTACTGGTCGATACCCATTTGAGGGGAACGTGTATAGCCGATTTTGTGTAAGAATATGACGTTTTAGACTGAAACGCGGGATGAAATTGAAGGGAAATGCGTTTGTCGGATTTCAATTTTAAAAACGTATTTTGGTGCTAAAAATAATGTTTGATTATTTAAAATAAAAAAATACAATTTGTTTACGATTTCCCTTTAAAAAAAAAAAGAAAAACAAATTTTATTTCCAATGTATTCTAACTGCTAGTAAAGAACATAAACATACCTTAAAAACCCAATATACGTTTATCAAAGGTAGAAGTCCGTTAAATATAATTCCTACACTTTTGTCCGGTTTTGGATTCTAAGTGGAGCGGGGCGTGATTTTAAAAGATATATATATATATATATTTCCGTGGACAATTTTTCTACCAGAGATCATGCTCCAATTCCTAAGTGTAGCACCTTTTCTGAAAGGAAATCGGCGTGAGAAAGTACTACTTAAAAGAAGCAATTTTTCGATTTTATCAAGTGTGAAAAACCGAAAAAAACGGGAAAATGTATAAGATAGTCAATTATTACGATTTTTTTTTCTATGGATAACTTTTCCAAGATCAATTTTTCTCCAATTTATAATGATAGTAATTATTCTAAAAGAGATTTGACTGCAGAACTATTTTAAGGTGGTCATTTTTTTAATTTTCTCACTAGTTTTTTCTATAAATGGGAAATCCAGAAAAAGCCATAAGAAAGCCGTAGGAAAAACGGAAAAATAGGTATATTATTGAACAAATATGTTTAAAGAAAGTATATATTATTTTCTATTTGATAATTCTACCAAAATAAATGATATTTATATGTACTCTTGACGAAGCAACTACATTATCAACTGAACCTCGTTCAGAATTGTTTTTATTTTTTTTTGCTAGCCATGACTGACACGTTTGCTAATAGATATAAAATAGTTTATCTAAACAGTAGCTGCACCTGTTCCCATTATAAAATGATCCTAGGACTCTTTTTTATGTATGAAGTGATTAAAATATTTCCTGACCATTAAATAATTTTCTTTATTATTAGTTTTTTGATTCTGAGTAGAGTGAAGAAGCTTATGGTTTTACAAAGATATTCATTTTTTTTTTCTGCAGAGCAACTTTTATACTACCGATTTTCCTTCAACCTATAATGACAGCAATTTTTCGATTTACTCCGGAATAATCTTAGCAAATGTGCAAATATTAAAAACTGAGAAAAAATATGGGAAAACCGGGGAAATCGGTATAACATCAAACATATATTATTGAAGAAAATATATAGAGCCTATTTAATTATTTTACTATAATATGGCATATATATTTTTGACAAAGCATCAATATCAATTGAACTCCGCTCAGAATCGTATTTTCGTTAGTAACGGTTTATCGTTGCTTATACATTAAATTCCCATCTGTATCCTATTTTCCCAACTTTCCACTTACACCATTGGCCGCACCCGTACCCATTATCTTATCTTTCTGTTTCGTTCGTCATTTTAATGGTCTATTATTATATTTATCCCTGCTAACAGTGGTGGACATCATAACATTATGCTTTACTGTCTTGAGCATAGGCCTAACATACGAGGTCAGTGGTCGTCTCTCAAGTTTAACGACTGTCTGTACATTTTGTAATGTAGTAACTAGTAAGCACTTCTAATCATAATTGCTACACAATAATACGTCGGATAGCGATTCGTTACACTAAACGAATGGTTCTCTCGTAAGTCGTCACTTATTAGCGACCCGACGTCTAAGTACGGCCACTTAAATATCTATTGACATAGTAGACCTGGTGAAAAAACAGTTAGAAAACCTACTTGTGATATTGTAACAACTCATCGAAACCTACGCATTCTTATACCTGTATTTTACATTTTGAGCAACGAACTTCAAGCGGTACACTCCGAGGTAAGTGATTATTTTCGTATTATTGCAGTAGAACAATTAGGTAGATGCAAACAAATGCAAAAACAATCTTGTGCGATAGGTAGCTGCCGGTCAATGTTAAACATAATACGTCTTATGGGACGACAACCGTATAACAAACATATGCACACGCATAGAACGATGCACGCACATATTAATCGACGGACAAACCGCCGTGTATCCGTGTATTATACGCAGTAACAATATCATTTCACACAATATACCAAGTATCCATTATATTTGACTGTTCGTCTCTAATTCCCCACACCACATTATTCTATCTTCCTCCTTCCCCCTTTACTTTATTTCTACCTTTGCTTTTTGTACTGCTACGTATCTTAAACTAGTACACGCACACACACATACACACACTTATGATTTTCCGATTAGAACCCTCGTGGTTCGTGATAAACGGATGAGCCTGCATTTTGGTATTAGCGCGAAATTGTATGGCTAAAAACGAAATTAACCGAGTGAAATTATTTTAGGAATACCAAAATTATATCGTAACCCAACATTCACGTGTTTTTCCAAAAAAGTAATATGTTTTCCCTTGAACCTTGAGGGTTTTTTTGATTCGTGGGTAAGAAGAGGAATGTGAACTATCGTTTTTTGGTATCTACAAGTACTTATTTGTCCAAAACGGTATTTTTCGGCGGAATAAATAATTTATTTCGTAAATATTTAATTTGTGTGCGGTATACTTACCGAACGGTATCAGAGGATAATACTTCGATTTGATCAGTTCATACAAAATTCCGCTGTATTTTTTCATGTTTGTTAAAAAATCGTTTTGCATTAGGTCCTTGTAGAATTTGTCCAAGTCTTGCGTCATATTTTGAGTGTGCGCGTAATACGGCGATTGCATCAGTTCTTGTTGTCTTGCGTACAAAAACTCTACAAAACAACATTGCATCATTAATTGTCTAAAATTTGTATTATTTGTATTTTTTTGAAAATGGATAAAATTCGATCGCTCACGGATCACTTGTTTGGTGGCCGTCACGAAAACGGCCTCGACGTGATGGGCTATTTGCACCACCGTCGGCTCGATAGTTTTTAGCACGTTGCCCCAATACGCCGCGACCGTGTCGGACGATTCTTCCAACATGCTTTCGACGTATCTGATGAACGAAATGTGAACGTCTCGGATTAACTGCAAATCGATATAAAAACGTACACAGTTCAACAACATTATTGGTTGATATCGACTAAAATCTCTCTCTCGTAAAACCCACAAGTGATGTGTATGTGCACGCCACTTGTTCATATACTTACTTTGTCGTATTTGATCATTGAACTGTTGATGAAGTCCGATACGTACACGATGGCCTCGCCCTCCATCAATCGTTTCAGTAGTTTTCCGAACTCTTCGTAAGCCATGTTTATCTGTGTATCCGACAGAAAATTATCCGGTAACATTTTATGTGTCAATCAATAAAATGTAATAAACATCAGATGTCTAAAACGGTAGCAGTTAAAAGATTTAGCAGAAGATTTGGACGGAACTGAGTTGAGCGTGGAATCGTGTTCACCACTTGGGCCAACATGTCCAGCTGTCCAGGGCTCTGTTCAGACATTCAGTCCCGGGACACAGATCACAAAATGCGTAGTTAACTTTCGGTTACCTATGCACGTGGCACACAGTCCTTCTACTACATAATAACAACATGAGGACATATTGTGCTGCAAGGAGCAAGACAAAAGGATCAAGAAGGCTAATGTGAGGGCTAACCAGTTCCCCGCCAAATGATCGAATCAGGCACGCGTATCCAGGCAGAGATTAATAAGTCAATAATAGGTCAATCAGGGATTTGGAACGGCACTCCAGACTGGTGGGTTCAGTTCACCGGGTAGTGAATGAGATGAGCAAAACGGACTTCCACTTTAGTAGTGTACTGGAGGTACGTATGTATACAAATTAATAAGAACAAAAGGTAGTTTTTCAAAGTTTTTGTGTAGTTAACATTTTAAGTAAGTAAATACGAGCATATCTTAGTTTAAATTTATTTCGTATGAAATGTATACATTAAATAAACTCTATTTTCAATTTAAATTTATCAAAATAAAAATTATAAAAACAAAAATATTTAATCGAATTCCACTCAGAATAGTTATCCGTTTGCAATGATGAATAAAGGATATTTTATTAACTATAAATATTAACGTTTATATCACATAAACCTTCCCGACTTGATGTTTTCATATTAATGCAACAATAATAGTTAATAAAACATATTGGACCGTGGTAATTTATTATTTATAGAAAAGCGCGGAATCCCGTCGTATTTTGTATTATAATATTATTATTTATCGCTGCAATAAATCCTTTTCCTATATATTACGATGCTCGATATAAGTTTTTATTCCTTCGCCTCAGAGGTACTTCATTGAAAAGTTTGGACTTGGCGGGGTCGTATCACGGTGTTTTAATCCGGACTCGTATAAAATATATATTATATTATATAGGAAGGTAAGTAGCCAAAGTTTCGGAAAATTTTCCAACATAACAATAATTTATTTATACAATATTATAACTATAAATAATAAATGTAAAGACCGTTTATCGAAACTTTTTCGTTGGTTTCTGCGTATTATAATATATTATTATAGTTGAGTAAATATTGCAGTGTGTTACTCACGTTGTCAATAAACCAGACGATAGACTTTCTGATGGTTTGCCCGGTGTCACCCAACGCGGTCCATATTTCGTTGACGATCTGCGGTAACGAACCCATTTTGTCCCTGTTTTCGATGAAATTAGGAAAACAAAAAAAAATCATAGTTCAAACTTTTAATCGCACGGATAGCGCGACGTTAAATACGAAATATATTGTCAATCGTGAATACGCTACAAAATCGGCACCTACATAAAAGACATGTCCTCCATCATGGCGATGTACAGCCCGTGAATGTCTTTCAAATAAAACTCGTTGGCGTTGTACGAGTTGTTGAACACCTTCCGGAAATACGCCAGATCTTCTTCGAGCACATGGAAATTGCTGCGCGAACAAATAGAGCGAATTAAAATGATAATATTAAATGGAAATAAAAGTTTAACAGCGTTAACCAAATATATTCAAATGACCGATCAGTATTTGGATCTGTGGTTAAAGAACTCGGCGGAACGACAAGACGAATACAATTTTAAGAACAATAAAAAAACTTGTGTCTACGGTACTTGACCTTTCGGCCAGAATTTAGTTTATCCAAACAAGTTTTAGATTCTGAGTGGAGCGGATTTACAATGATGTTTATTTATTTATTTTTTTTTTTTGTCAGAAATCTTGTTCCGATGTATCGCCTTTTCTGAAAGGAAATTAGTGTGGGGAAGTACTTTATAGAGGTCATTTTTCGATTTTCTCGCGATTTTTCTCATCAAATGTGAAAACCCGAAAAAAAAAACTGAGAAAAACCGGAAAATGTACGAAATATATTAGTAAAATATTACGATTTTTTTTCTGTGAACAAATTTTGTTCCGATTTACAATGATAACATTTTTTCTAAAAAAAAAATCTGACTGGAGAGCCTTAAAGTAACTCTTTTACAATAATCTACTGACCTAATTGTAGTTATCGGTTCAATAGTAAAAAATAGGAAAAGACAAGTTTTGCTAATTGTCCTTTTGTAAAATACCGTACAGTAAAACAGAACGTTTCGACGGTATTGTGACTTTGCATAATATCAGTGAAAATTAGCCTATGTAGGGGCAGCAAAATAATTCCAAATAACCCACTGGTTTTAGGCCGCCCGGCTGTTTTCGGGTGGTGAATAACACCGAAGATAATTTTTACTATACAACACCTTATGTCGTTTAGGAATTCTTGGATTTCCGGTTTCGTGTCCGTCCAAATACCGTTGGCTGTTTCCACGGTTTGGGTTTTAATGTACTGCGTCCAAAAGTCCGTCGTGTCTTGAATGTAACACCACGTACGGTTGACCGACGCCCGTAAAGAATTCTGCGCACGAAATACACAATGGGTAATAACAATAGTACGCACGACGACGACGCGTTAGTTGACGGTAATAATGACATTATATTTATTACGAAACCGAACGTAAAAACAATATCATTATGGCGTACACATTATCCGACGAGCGCGCTTACCACGATGTTATCTTTCAAATCGATCCTCCATTCCAACGAGGCGGACAGTAATCTAGAATGATTCAGACTCAACGAGAATCCGACGTCCGGAATGATTACGTTGTCTTCGGACCGCCAAATGTTGAATTTCGCTTTTTTACTTTCTTGCATACTGCCAGACATGAACAATTGTTTGGTCGCGTCTAAAAAATCATATAGTTGGTATAACGTCGAAAATATATGTAAATATAAAAAAAAAAAAAAAACAACCCATGCGGTGTATAATTTAAATTGTTTATTATAAATCTGCAGTCAATGTTCGCGTTATTTTCTGACCTCAGTTGAACGTATATATTAAATTAAGAAGTGTTTGAACTTCAAATTTATGCATTTTGGAATTCGTTAAAAACACGAACAACAAATATTGTTATTCGCTTTGTACAATTATACAGTACAAATAAATAAAATTACTTTAAATTCGTGAAAATTAAAGCCGTGAAAAACACGGCTCAGAATCGTGTTTGGTTTGCAATTATATATCGTTGCATATTGCATTTGGGATTAAATTCCGAGCGAAATGAGGAATGTATTGATTTTACTGTTTTTTTTTTTTTATGTCTGTAAATAACTTTTTTACCAGAAATCTCGTTTCGATCGAAAATTATATAGTAATTTTCTTATAACGTTTTTCATCTTATTGGTACATTAAAAAGGACATTTTTTTTTTTTTTTTAATTTCCCTTGTAGATTACTTAATACAAAGAAAATCAGAACGATTAATGGAAAACTGTTAATTGTTTACATTGTAATTTCGACCGATTTCTGGGTAAAATAATACAACTACTTATACTCTTCTAAGAATCATTTTTCGTTGGCAACAGTTTATAATTGAGTAAAAATATACCTAAACTAAATTGAGAAATTATTCTACAGGGCAATCAACTTATCATGTACCTATCATCGATTTTCTTAAAAAAAAAAAAAAAAAACGTATGTGCATTTGAATTACATATTTATGAACAATTGTGGAAGTGTTTGTTTATGACTTTGTTTTAACAATATAATGTTCAATTAGATTCTGAGTGGAGCGAAGAAGCTTGTGGTTTTCCAAAGATGATTTTTTTTTTCTATAGACAATTTTTCTACCAGAGATCTTGCTCTGATTTTCAACTGTAGCACCATTCCTGAAAGGAAATTGGTGTAGGAAGCTACTTTAAGGAAGTGATTTTTGGTATTCTCAAAAAATTAAAACTTGGAAAATCGGAAGAAAAACGGAAAAATGTACGAAATGTTGGTATTAGCTGAAAAATATTTCGGAATTTTTTTTCGTGAACAACTTTTCTGCTGGAAATTTCGTTTGAATTTTATAATGATAGGTCTTTTTTTGAAATGAAATTTGGGTGAAGCCATATTTTTTCCAATCAATTTTCTCAGAAATTATGAAAAACTGGAAATAAACATTAGAAAACCGAAAAAAAATAGTAGGAAAAGTGGAAAATCGGTACATTAAACAAATTTGTTAAAGAAAATGTACAATGTTTATATCCATAATGTATGTAACATAATTGTTGACAAAACATCACAACTAACTGAACTCCACTGAGAATCATTTTTCCGTTATCAATAGTTTATCATTGCTTACAGGTTTATATTAATGTACCTAACAGTGGCTCCACTCAACCCGATTATCCCAAAATAGCTTTTTACCCATACTCCTTAAACCATGAATGCGTATACCTTTTGCATGGTCAAATACCAATTCCCCTCTAATTTCAAATGCAGATTCAAATTGAAAATATTTTTCTGGATTAGAAAAGGGTAACAAATTTCATAATTATATTTAGATGGATTTAGATTTTTTTGTTACTCTTTCATATTTCTATATTTCTACTCCTACTCTTACTATAAACTGTTATATTATGTAATTTATACTCTGTAAATCAAGTGTTTCGTAACATAATACCCATTATTGAAATTCGTGTTCCAATTGCGGGGCTGCTGTTTGGGTAAAAATTGAGAACATCGTTAAAATAAAACTTCCGCAAAGGATTTCATAATTATTAATAAAATAAACATGATTTTTGATCGCCTGAACGCTCTATTTATCCTCCCTTCCGACTTCCCACCAAAAACAGTAGCACACCCGACAGCAGTGCCAGCCATTTTGTTTTTTATTTTTAATATTGACGTTTTCCTACCTGGAGTGAAATTAATAACCATGTTGGTAACTTTATGTGGAATATTGACGTAAAATTTGCCGACAATGTACTGATCGTCTCCTTTTCGCACCAAACCATTGACATAATGCACGCCTTCAGAATTACTGTAATTTCCGTGAATGACGGTGGTGTCGTGTACTGAAAATTTCTAAAATCAAAAAAAAAAAAAAAATGTTTTTTCATTTCGCTGTTTATATAAATATTTTCAAATAGTGTTGAGCACAATACTAAATTTACCTCTAAATAGACCGTTTTGTTGACAAAGTCCAACAGACCTTGTCCGTCCCAAAATTGATCCGGTAAATCCGCTCGTTTATAAGTGACGTTGTTATGGATGAAATGAAAGAATTCTTGCGATTTGAACGTACCAGCTGCGTCCAATTTAAATCTAATGTAGTACAGATATTGTATCAAAACATGAATTGATATAACATTAATTTTGCTATTTTATACAGTTGTAATTTTTACACGCGAAAAAAAAAGAATAACGAAACGATTTTTTAATAAAAAAAAAAAAATAATTAATTTAAAACGACAGTTTTACAGTTACACTGTGATCGGTATAGCATTGCAATATTGTGTTAGTAAAATAAAATATTGATCGTATACGATATTGAAAAAAAAAAAAAAAAAAAATTCTACCCAGTAATTAAGTGTCTTCCTTTGAGGTTTAAAAAGTAATTTCGTTTCGACTTTGCTGAATTATTTTCGATCAAGCATCCGATGGTAAACTTTCTCCTCGGGTCCAACGCATAATCGTATTCCGCGTTCAAATCAAACAGTATTGTGTTACCGCGTGAATAATTTCCTCTAATCGTGACGTTCTGAAAAAATTTTGTCATCGTTTTATAATTATACTATATATGTATACAATCTACGTAAAATAAATGTTTCTATATACGAGTAAAGGTTAAAATATTTCGCTAGGAAATTGGAAAGATATAGACAAGATAATTTGGTTTATATTCTGAAAGCAACGGTAAAACATCATGATCGAAAATAATTCTGAGCAGAGCCCGATAACCCAGTGAGGTTATAAACAGTATATTACTTGTTTATATTTACACAAGGTAGAATAGAAATCTATAAAATTAAAAACCATATTATAAATATATTTGTTATCAGTAGTGACTTTAAAAGTTGTTTTTAAAAAACTGTAGGCAATCTAAAAAAAATGTTCGACCACTGGATGAAAAATCCGTACATTTTAATGTAAACCAGAATTGTCCGGAAAATAATCAGACATTTTCAGTAATTATACGGACCGTAATATTCCGGAAAAAAAAAATCATTGAGAGTATTTATACGGAATGTCGAATTCCGGAAAGGATAAATTTACAAACAAGACAACAGCTGACTGTAAAAATCCGGAAACTGAAACACTGTAAATGTTCGGACTGCAATAAGCCGGAAAATAAATATTCTGACCAGAATATTCCGGAATGTGAAAATCCGGAATACAAAAATACGCACACTATAATGTCCCAGACAAGAACTTTCCGGAATTTGAAATTAAAAATAAACACTGATGGATGGTGATATTTCGCATACACAGTATAAAATTATTCAGAGCAAACAAATTAACATAAAGAGGAGGTCCGTGAATTTATGGCTGTTTTCAGGACCGGATTGAGATGCACAGACCCCGTTGTAACCGCGAAAAAAGCCTCTCGTGAATTCTCTTGTAAAATTTTACTGTTGTTTATTGACCCTGATATTTCACAGAATGGGTAAAATATCACCAATGGCATTTGATTAACGGGAAGTTAAGATTTTATTAGTGATTGTTTTTGACCCCTCTTGATATTTGACCGGGAGTGAAATTTCGTCATAGGAATAAAATTATACTAGAGTAACACACCCGCCCGGTAAAGTTGTCTGGATGGTAATATTATTCCTAGGAAAAATGATATCTATTATAAATCGGATATTTTGAAACTTTCGAAAATTGAACGAATAAAGTTTTTTTTTCAAAAATTATAAGATTTATATATTTCCTAAATTCCTTATAAGAAAATCATACTTACCTGGGTGGTATAAAATTCTAAATTTAACACTGTGAACTTGGTTATTTTTTAGCATACATGAGTGGGATCATTAACAGTACGCATAGGTCTGTTAGTGATAACTTATATACAAAATATCCTCCCTCTTCTGATTTTTGTTTTAAGTACATCAAGTTAGGACATGGTTATATGAGAATGGTTTTACCGCCAAAAATGATTTCTGAAAACCCTATCCAAGTCTCCATAGTTGGATATTAAAAAATCATTTCCTTATAAATTGCGATCGTCGAATCACAACCAAAATTTGGAAACAGTCATAAAAGTCTAGGTCACCTCTAAATCTCTCGTGTTATAAAATTGATGGGACTAAAATAAAGGGTTAAATTGTCAATGTTTAACGATATGCATCTATCTAACACGTGATTAATAGGGACTTTGTGTCCATTTTTTTTTTCCTTGGAAAATAATTCAAATCGATAAACAGTAATCTAAATAGTATTGTTTCAAGTTATTTTTGGATTTTGAGTGGAGCACAACTTTTCTACCAAAAGTCTTACTTTGATTTTTAAGTGTAGCAATTTTTCTAAAAGGAAATCTGACTGGGAAGGTACTGTAGGGAGGTGATTTTTCGATGGAATTTTCACAACAAATGAGTAAAAAAAAAGTAGTAAAAACCGTAAAATCGGTACAACATTAAATTGATTTTTATTATCATTATTATTGGAGAAAATTTATAACGCTTATTTAATTATTTTACCATAATATGGCAACACATATTGTTGACAAAGCATCACAATCAACTGAACTCCGCTCTGAATAGATTTTCCATTTTCAATGGTTTATCATCGCTTACAGACATATATTGGGATATTGGGGTGGGAGTTGGAGGATGAAACGGATACATACTTTTATTTAAAGAGGGTAACCTATATTAAATAATGCATAAATAAATAGAGTATTGGTTTAAATAAATGTTGGTATTGGCATTATTCAATTTTGCCAACCAGTAGTCGAGATATACCACTTTTAGTATTCTCGTGGGTAGAGGAGTGGAGCATCATTGGTGTATTGGGGAGCGCGTGGCCCCCAACGAAGGCGACGGTTAGCTGCTGTGTCCACTGAGAATTCAATAGGTAATTATTCTGTTTGTATCGCAAAATTCTACGAGAAACAACACCACCTAACGGCTATCAGTATTTAAAGTGTTTTTAAAGTTCCGGATTATTCTTGTCCGTTACATTCCGGAAATTTCTTGTCCGGAATATTTCAGTCCGTAAAATTATATTCTGGAAATATCTTGTCTGGGACTTTCTGGTATAAATGCTTATGCTTTCGGATTTTTACAGTCCGGAATATTCTTTTTTGAGCGTTTATTTTCCAGCCAATTACAGTCCAAACGTTTACAGTGTCTCATATTCCGGATTTTTACAGTCCACCGTATTCTTGTCCGTAAATTTACATTCCGGAATTTTAAAGTCCGTACGATTATTTTCTGGGATTTTCTAGCCGTCCTCTTTTAGTAGTGAATAGTTTGGATTTTTGACAGAATGAAAAATATAATTTCCTGACAACATTTTGAGACCGAAATTTTGCACCGTTAATATTTGCACAGGAGATTATATTATGTACATTGACCTAAACAAATAAGTATGCTTAACAGGAACAGTAATTAAACAAAATACCTACTCTGAAAAAAGATCCGATACTGATGAAAATTGTGCCAATGGTGTTGACGATAGAAGTTGGGAAGTTATAATAACTAGGGAGATTTTATTTATAAATTAGTTAATAATTATTTAGTTTAATATTTTTCAGTAACGATCAATTATTATTTCTATTGATATAAACTATTTGAAATTAAACTAAACGTGTTTTTAAATGACAGTTATCACGATTTTTCATACAAATTACTACATTACGTTTAACTATTTTTTACCAGTAAGTAAAACGTTTGATGAACCTTTCGAGTAAAATTTTGGATAATTTTTGACGGGATAAACCAGTTTTATCCATATAAAAGCGATTAAAAACTAATAACAGACATAGAAATTACACTGGCCTTATATATCCAACGAAAAGTCGGCCAGAATGTTTTAAAAATTATACCACGTCTATGAAAGTCCGATAAAAAGTACTCGGAGAAAATTTCTTGTCTCCACGTGTGATTATTTCTAATTGAATTACGAAAAAAAAAACAAAACATAATTGCGTTCGTATTTTATCGACTTCCCAAGTTTTTCCCACGGTACAAAGACAATTTCGTTTTTTAATTTTCAACTTACTATGGAAAATGAAAAAACAAAATCTAAAAAAAAAAAACATATTTCTCGTTTTACTCGGAATCTAAAAATAAATTAAAACGTTAATAATTTATCGCCGTACCTAGTAATAACAACAAAAACAATGGAGTTGTACTGCTCGAATCGCTTTGAATAAAATAATGGAATATTGTATAATGCGTATAGGTACTTCGTACCTACGCAATGAATACAAAATTATAATCATTCACAATAATTACTCGTACGTGAGTTACAAAATTTAAATTACGCTTACCGTACGAGAAATTATATTATTTACGATTGAATGTACTCAATTATTTTCTACCTATTATATATCATTAGTGTTGGTACCGTGAAATTTGTGCGCTACTGCACTCATTCAAGGATATGGGTTGTTTTTTTTTTTTTCAAATTAATCGCAAATATCGACTTGTTAATTAACTAAAAATCAAAAACATTATTTTACAATATTATGCAGTCGTGAAATCAATACCAAGTAGGATATATTTTTTTTCGATCAAAAAAATTATATTTATTAAATGCTTTTTACATTTTTAGATATTTATTATGTACCTAGTACAGTAATACATATGTTTCGTTTCTGGAGTTAATGGGAATGATTAGAAAAAACAACATTGTAAAAATATTTATTTTTTAACATTATTTCATAATTTTAAGGATTTCAAAAAACCGATTTTGAGCAGAGCTAAACAAAAAGTAATTACTGCAGTAATATTTTCTTTCTTTAAAAAATTGTTAACTACTTGTGGAGAAATTGAAACACGCCTGTCTTACAAGATCACCTCCATTAAATGTCCTTTATTTTTCCCTTTGGGCCGATGCCCTCCTGAACCCTCCGAAATACGTCCCTGATCAGTAGTTATGTTTAATGCCTCGCATTTTAAACACATTTTAAAAAAATATTTGCATTTGTAGATGCATGATGCTTTGGAAACGTATCTTGTGTAAGTGTACTTAAAAAAATTTTACATGCAGTATATGACGGACCAATAATATTTCGATAACGATAACTAGCAAAGTTAAAATACTTGAAACTGGATGTTAATAAACGAGTCATTGCAGACGCGAGGGAATTATTTTCTTATGCCTATATTTCTTTGATATATCGACTGTAAATTAATTTTGCTATTCGCATGGGGTTCGTATTATACATTTATAATATAAAAGGAACTGATATGTTTTGTGGAATCGGTCGGAAATGTAAATCAACTGAAATAAATAATTAAAAATTTAAAAAAAAAAAATAATAAAACCCATTTACTTACTTTTTGAAACGAAGGATGGAACAGCAACATAGCTAAGCGGTGCCTGTTAACTTTGGACTCGAGTTTTCTCCATTCGAACCGATAACCGAATACGTGACTGTTTTCCGGTTCCGGTTCGTGTTGTATTAATGACATTTGGGACATGAAGTATTTTGTATCCATTTCTATGTCACTGATGACCGAGAAGTTTCTCCGGGGATACGCGACGTTCATATCGATAACCTTACCGTATTCGCTGGGAGTCTTATTACAGGGAGAAAAAAGATAACGACGTCATATAATGTAAAATTAATTATAACAGCAATAATTATACTTACCGAATTATGATAAGCGACTCGCAGAGCGGAGTTCATCCAAACTTCGGGATTCAAAACCATTCGGATATTTCTGGTGTACGAATCGTCGTTGTCGTCGATGAAATACGAATTTATCACGATGCTCCGGTTGAAATTGATCACTGAAAATATTACAATAACGTCGCGTGAGTATAACAAAAAAAAAAAAAAAATCGATCATACTTCACGCCACTGTGTTAAAGATGAAAAGTCGGTAAAGCTTATAAGATATATAGGGTATTTATATATACTATGTATACGAAGCGATTAGTCATTGCTTATGAAAAACGATTCTGAGTGAAGTTTGTGGTTAAAAATGTTTCGATAAACTTAAATTTAAAATCGTAATAATTTTTATTTAACTACAAAATAAATTGCAACTCTCTCTGATTTTTCGTCGTAAATTATTGAACATTTATTTAGAGCCTATAAAGAAGTAGTCTTATAAATTTAAAATTCAAACTCAAATAACTGATGATAAATTTACGTGTCAAATTTTCGAGTATTATTGAGAATCAAAGAAAATCGATATCCACATACAACTAAGTTTTTTTTTTTTTTTATTTTATATACGAAGAATATACAATCTGTTCCTTGAGGANGAGTTTAGAGTGGAATCGTTTGTAAAAGGCTACTGCTTCTTCATGGATTGATTTCATTTTTAGATCGGTGTGTAAAGTTAGATTTGAGATGTAAGGGGGAGAATTTGTAATTAAGCGAAGGAATTTATTTTGGAAAGTTTGAATTTTATTAGTGTTGGATATTTTGGCATTGCCCCAGAGTTGAAGACCATAGGTCCACATCGGCTTGAACAGGGATTTGTAAATTAAGAGTTTAGTATTTAATCGAGTATGTTTGCTGTTAGAGATTAGGGTTTTANCATGGATTGATTTCATTTTTAGATCGGTGTGTAAAGTTAGATTTGAGATGTAAGGGGGAGAATTTGTAATTAAGCGAAGGAATTTATTTTGGAAAGTTTGAATTTTATTAGTGTTGGATAATTTGGCATTGCCCCAGAGTTGAAGACCATAGGTCCACATCGGCTTGAACAGGGATTTGTAAATTAAGAGTTTAGTATTTAATGGAGTGTGTTTGTTGTTAGAGATTAGGGTTTTAAGGATGCGGAGTCGTGCATTTAAGGCAAGCCTTTTAGTTTTTATGTGATGTAACCAAGTGAGACGACGATCAATTGTCAGACCTAAGTATTTGACCGTTTGAGAGGAAGGGATTTGAATATTGTCTAGAGACACCATCACAGGGAGTAAGACGACCACTAAATTAAAAGTAAAAATCTCAAAAAAAATATTCAAATAGTTCTAAATAACTCCAAAAGCGCAAGAATAAATTTGAAATTATCCCACTTCTATGAATGACTAATATAAGTGTTCTGTAAGCATTTCAGGTCTCTGCGATCACTTTTCACAGAAAAAAAAAAAAATAAAATCGGAAATGCACAGAAACCGTTTTGTTTTTCCAACGATTTCCTCCGATTTTTCCGTATGAATAAACAAATAAAAATAAAACATGTCAAAACACTAATAACTAGACAAATTTCGATACCGAAAACCACGCCCAAAGTCGATTTGTCGCGGCAAGATTTCTGGTGAAAATGTTGTTCACGACCGCACACACAAATCAGCACGTTTTCTTGTAAAATCAATACGGTCAGAATACAACAATGATAAATATGTGAACTCGTCTCTTCCCGGTGGCACCGAGAAGACACTGTATAATATTAAATTGAAAACCCTCAGGACACGAACGAAAATAGAAAAATTCTGTTTGTCAAATTATACGTCTACGCATTTTTAATAATTATAATTGCTCCGCGTACATAACGGCGGGGCGTAGGAGTGCCGATTCATAACATAATGGTATTTAACATTTTCAATTGTAACGGTATAACGTTGCAAACATAATGTTTCCACGTAATTCTACTCGCCATTATTTATAATAAATTAACGACGTTTCGGGTATTTTTAATTTAAATTATTCCGGGAAAATGTTAATAATAAATTAATTCGAACAATAAAAGTATGAAACAGAAATGTATTTCAATTTCATAATTATTTTTTTACACAACATCACACGGTCGTGAAACACGATGAAAATTTTTGAAATATTTTAGATTCTGAGTGGAGCGAAGAAGGTTGTGGTTTTACAAACATGTTTATTTTTTTTTTTTTTTTCTGTGGACGAATTTTCTACTAGAGAACTTGCTCCGATTTTTAAGTACTTTTTCTGAAACGAAATCGGCGTGGCTCCCCACCTCCGTACTTTAGGAAGGTCATTTTTAGTTTTCTCGTGATTTTTCTCGACAGATTGAAAATTTTGGAAAAAAACGGAGGAAAATAGGAAAATTTACGAAATATATTATCAAAATATTACGATTTTTTTTTTTTTTTAGTACTGTACTGAATGGTATAAAAAAGATTTTTTAAAGACATATTATTGACTTTTCACTTAAAATCACTCCTTCTCTATTTCTTTTTTAGATTTTGAGCGTAGCAAGGAAGTTATTGGTTTTAAAATGCTGCTTATTTCTTTTTTTTTCTAATTTTTTCTTTGTTCAATCTGTGGACACGTCTTTTCCTAGTAAACTCGATCCGATTTTTACGCGTAGCTCCTAAAAGCTCAAGTTGTTTAGATTGTACTTTAAAGAGGTTGTTTTTTCGATTTTTGACGCCATTTTTTAAATGAAAGCACTTAAGTGGAAGAAACGTAGGAAAACGTACAATTTTAAGATTTCATTATTTTATAAAAACAAGGACGACGTTTTCTACCTGAAAAAATAGTTTAATCGAAAATCACAAAATGCTTTTTTTGTTTCATTTTTAATTAAATTTTTTACGATATCATCGCCAAAAAAATTGAACCATACAGATTAAAATACAACTGCTTTGATAAACTATTTTTATTTTTGTTTAAAGCAGTTTATTTATTGTGAAATCATGTGTATTGCGAAAATCGGTAAAATATCAAACAAATATTATTAAAGAAAACACATAATGCTAACTTAATTATTTTACCATAACGTGACAGTTATATATTGTTGGCAAAGCATCATTATCAACGGAACTTCACTCAGAATCTTTTTTTCGTTTTTGGTTTATCGTTGATTACAAATAACATTTAATTCCCTTCTGTATCCTACTTTCCCAACTTTCCACCTACAACAGTGGCTGCATCACCGTGCGAAGTATGTCCGTCTTTTTAATATAAAAGTTTTTATGTTTGATTACTACTATTTTATTATCAACTTCTGTTTTTAATTTGATTACGAATTAATGGTTCAAGAAAATTTAAAAATTGAAATTGCTTAAAGTCAATTAACAAAGTTTTAGACGAAAATATTGAAAAACGTTGTTCAGCGGTGGCGGTTTACAGGAAGTCTTACTTTTTCCAAACTAAAAAATAATCATCAGTTCACTGATGGGCCTTCGAGGCCTAGGAGTTTTTCCCGTAAGATGTGTTTTTGATTAAAAAAAAAAAAAAGTCCACGCGGTGTGTATAATTATCGAACACCAGATAAATTGCAGGTCTACTGCGCAGAACGTAATTACAGAAATTTCGTCCGATAAAACTTAATTGTTATTAGCTATAACGGTCTAATGAATTTGTACCTCCATAGATAATATATGCATAATAACGACCGAAAACAGCAGGCTGTACAAGGAAGTTATGCGGCGAATTTCAGCATTTTGATTAATCTGTGAAATGTTTGTTTACGCCATGTAATAAATACTTAATAATAATATGCGATGACATAACAAATATTTGAAATTGATCGCAAATCGCTTTATGGTAATGCCGCACACATATTTCGCGAGTCGATCAATACGATTCGCTCTCTTATTATTGTTGTAGTGCGGTATATTTATAATATGCAGTGGCGTGTTTAAGGGGGTAATTAAGGGAGATATATATCTGACTTTGGCTTTTTTTTATTTTTTTTTTTTTTTTTTTTTTTTTTTTTTTGGGATATCTATTAATTATGCATAAGACATAATTAATTCATCAAACCAGTGGTGGGTGTGGGATTTTTTTTTTTTTTTGGAGGTAGGGGTCTGACATTTTTCCATATTAATGTTTAACAATGAACACTAAATATATACTAAATACAGACAAGATCACAATCAAATATCAATATTATCGACTGTCGTAATAATTGGTTTCACCGCAATTTGAACGACGATTCATATACGCAATCATTATTAACTCGTATTACTACAATGACAAACATAATATTACTGTCGAGGGGAAACCTGAGCCCTCCACGCCCCTTGAATCCTCACCGGCTTCAAACTCGAAATTCAAATGTATTTACTTCAGATGCGATGGTGCCTGTTAACTATATAGCTATATCGAAATAACCTAAACGAATTTCTAGTTTAAAACGAAACTCATCCGATCCACTATAACGAATATAGCGGAGGGATGGATAATTAGTGCTCAATCGTCAAATAAACTAATAACATTTACAAATTGCTAGTTAATCGATTTTAGTGGTAATCTTAGGGTATTGTAAACTACTTAAACAAATATATAAATACAAATTGTTCCTTTTTTTTTTTTTGCCCAGGTACACGTTATGCGATCTAATAAAAATTCTTAAATTCAATACATTTCTTCCGTGGCGAAATTCTACATTCACCACTTCCACGAAGACTGCTGACTTTAATCACCCACAGTCTACTGTTTTTTACATCTTTGATTCGTACCAACAGTTTTTAGTTCACAAGTTAACATAATATTTAATAACTTTTTGTTCATTATTTAAATTAACGTGGTTTTTCGATAGACTGTATAACGATTAAAAAAAAAAAAAAAAAGGACTGACATACTTCACATTTGGGTGCAGTCACTTTTGTAGGATACAGACGAGAATTTAATGCATATCTGTGAGCAATGATAAACCATTGCTTACGAAAAAACGATTTTAAACGAAGTTTAGTTGATAGTGTTGCTTTATAAACAATATATATATATATGTCATATTATGGTAAAATTATTACAACCATGAGCGTTTCCACGAGAACAATTAATGTTTAGAAAGATTAAAAATAATAACAAATTTAATAATAACAAAACATAAATAAAAACGGTTGTAAACGACAACCTTATATTTAAATATATTATATATCCTATATACACCTATATTTTTCAATCTGTTTTAACCTAAAAAACCAAGTTTTTCTCATCATCTCGGATATTAATGAGAATTTCAAAAAATTATATCTTAAAAGTATCACCAGAGAACATTTCCTTTCAGTAAAGGGGCTATACTTGATTATCGGAGTATGCTTTATGATAGAAAAAGTTTTCACAGAAAAAAAAAACCAGCATTATTGTAAAACTAATACATTCCTCACTTCACTCAGAATCTAAAAAACATCATCGACAAATCATTTTTTTTTACATCAGTTTTATCTGTAATGAAAGCGAATAACATTAATTATTATACCGTCAAACAGATTTTTTAATATTTGAATTTTCTATAGGTTAATAAATTATTACTATTATTTTTTTTTTAAAGTTTACATTATTTGTGTTCAGTTGTCAGCGATTACGTTGTAAATACATTAAGAGGGCGTTAAACTCGCACATACTGTGTAAGTCCAACTATCGGGTGACATGGAAAAAAAATGCTTACGCCAGTGACGTATTTAGAGGGGGGGATAGAGGCGATCGCTCCAGGTGGCATTTTTATAGGAGCGGCATCAGATTTTTACATAAACCATCCTTAGTTAATGAAAATGAAAAATATAAATTGATTTATATTCTATGATTGTATCACCTGGCACCACTGCTATTGAGTATAGATAAGATTTATAAATAATAAAGCTGTATATTATCTTTAGCTGTGTCTGAACTCTGGAACCGTACTCTTACCAGTTGCCATACAAAAGAGCATGCTCTACGGAAAAATAATTCAGAAATCAGTTGTATTCACAGAATTACGGAGACACTGTTTATACAGTTATCACTTACTAGTGACAGATACTTATCAAAGTACAGAAAACAATGCATTTTTAATTTTCTATACTACTGTACCACGTTTTGTGCTTGTAACATGTACTTCACATTTTCATTGTGTTTTATATTTTACGGTTTTCTTTATGATTTAACAGTATTATGTTCATCAAAAATTAAAATTTATCTATTGAAAAATAAGTAATAACTGAGAGTATCCGCCGCCTTATAATAAAAACGTCCAATCACAAAGGTCAGATTAAATATGTAATTTTAGAGATTAGTTTATTTATTTTTGCGTATTGATTGCTTATTATAGATTGAATTGGCATTTGCTTAAATTGCATACATTTGCTAGTGTCACCTAATTGTATGACAAACAAACACATGTAGCTATAGCAGGTAGAAGAATAAAGTTAAGTAGCGCTGCGTATAGAAAAGCTGCAGATGAAAAACTAAATAAAACCGCTAATTTAGTACCTTAAAGTTCTAAAATAATTAATTTTTTTACCTTAAGTGGTACATCAGTGTTAAACTTGTGTAATACTAGTTACAATTTTTATTAGATTGAAATCTGCTTTCTTTTTTTAATAACTCTGAGAATTTAATAAAGTAAGTACTGCGACTTTAAAAAAAAAAAAAAAACCGCGTAAGAATCTAATTTATTTTGGACATTAAATATACTTAGGTACGTTAAAAGTTCAACGTCATTCGTCCTATACGCAATGACGCACGGTACAGACGCTATTAAAAAATGATTAATTTCACTGTTGTCTGATGTGGCTCTTTAATGTCTGATGTACGAGTCGTATAAATAATATAATACAATTTAAGATACGCGGCATTATTTACGATTGGATCGATACGTTGCATACGCGTTGCGTCGTTTGCGCGACGTTCAAAAGCTATTGAAATGAACTCTGGTTAACCGATAAAAAAAAAAAATAATAATAATAATAAAAAAATGCACGCCTACAAGATGAATCACCAGGCGTGCTCACTCAATTTTTTTCGGTTGAATTTTGCATGATATTAAATTCAAATTATGATTTTTTCGGAAGTATTCGAAAATATCGCCTTACACTACGCTTAGATTTTTCGCGACATTTAAGGAGTGTCCTGTGGCGATACCAACGTTGGTTTTTCAAATGAGAACCTGTATTAAAAATGGCCTAAATAATGGACTAATAGTTTAAATGAATTTCGGTGTTAAAACTGTTGATTTCCGTCAACCCATTGACGAGACATTTTACTTTTAAGTGTAGGTAGGTAGAGAACGCTAATGAAACTCCGCGCGCCGTGCCGACCACACTATATGATACGCCACTACTCTATCCCTACCAAAACTTAAAAATAGGATGTCTTGTCAATGGGTTGACGGAAATCAACAATTTTAACACCGAAATTAATTTAAACTAATAATCCATTATTTATGGTATTTTTAACAGAGGTTCTCATTTGAAAAACCAAAGTTGGTATCACCACAGAATATTCCTTAATTGTTGTGAAAAATTAAATTATTCGAAAATATCGGCTTTAATTACGTGTAAAAATTCCAAAAATCAAAAGTTAAATGCGTACACAGTTTTAATTTAAAAAAATGGGGGTGAGCACGTTTAGTGAATTTCCCTATGTAATAGGGCGAGTAAAGTAAGATATTTTAAATTTTAAATTTTGATCCGGCTACCAGCATAATATACTCGAAACTGTATCAGAAAAAAAAAATGACGTTCTCATAAGCGTTGGTCAACTCTAGGACGTGCCTCAAAGGGTTTCGAATTTTGAAAATAAGATTTTTTGCGTTTTTTTTTTTTTTGCAATAATGGCCTAAAATATTATAAACTTACCTAAAACAAAAATATGTTTTAATTTTCACCATTTTTAAATTAAATTTCCCTTAATAATATTGTTATATGTATTTTTTTTTTTATTTAACGACTCATTCACTCATAAAATAACAAAATTAATTTTTTTTTACTTTTTAGACGAATGGGCTGTATAATGAAAAAAATACGAGTAACAATCTTATTAAAAAACAATATTATACTGTGTATTTTTTGTTTATTATAAATACGTTATGTCGTAACCGCAAAAATCGATAAAACACCCTTTTTTTTTTTATTTTTATTATAACCGTCTAAAGGAACGTTTGACCAATTATTACGAAACTTGAAGCAATTAATTTTTGCTATTAGTTTTCAACGAATTCCGGGTGTGGCTCGATTGAATAATAATTATTATAAATAAAGAATTATAAAATAAATTATATTTGTATACTGTATTGGGGTAATTTAGTTTATGCGAGTAAATACTTTATGTGACGATAAATCATTGATGACATAAAACGATTTTGAGTGGAGTTCAGTTAAATCACGTTTTGATGAATTTAAATTAACATTATCGTATTCATAGGTTTCTATACGGAATAAATTACGGTTTTTCGTATTTTTGACGAATTTTATCATAAATCTGAACTTGCCCAAAACGCCAAACGACTACAATTATAATTATAAATATTTCATAAACCGTCGAAATATTTTTAAATTGTATCTCGTATATAAAGTTCTAATATGAGCAATCGGTCAACGTTTCAGGTCTTTGCGGTTATTTTTCACTGAACTGCTTGTAGAAAAAAAATCTAAAATAACAGAAACCGCGTACATTTTTCCGTTTCTCGGCATTTTTGTTTTTCCAATTTTCGCAAAGAAAACGACAGCGGAACTAAAATACGTTCTCAAAACATCAAAGATTCGACAAGATTCGCTGAAGTGAAGGACCGCCCGCAAGAGTGAAATACCCCCTCGTTGCACCGCGGTACACCCACAAAAAAAAGACAAGATCCGCTACCAGAAATATTTCTTTACGTCGTCGATCTTAGACTATATTTCTTTTCTCTTATCTCCTTCTCATTTAAAAGTTTTTCAGAAGCAACAAAAAAAAAAAAAACAAAACACCCACATCATAGTAAAACCCATACATTCCTCGCTTCGATCGGCATATCTATAGACAATTTTCTTTTGGAAAACAATACGGATTATCTATTTGAATTATTTAAATCAACTTTGAAAGTGCCATAGCTCTCAAACGAGAAGTAGCACCTGTACGTCACTGATATGCCGGATAATTTTTTATTGGAGTATTTATTCTATTTTTTTTTCGCAACCCTGGAATCGATAATATAGTTACATAATAAATATACGTTACAAACCCTTCAGCGTATTTTGTCTCGCGATTTCATATTTGTTCTGCAACACTTCTAAAGTCACATTGAATTGCGTCTCGTGGTGCAATTTAAACACTTCCATACGTTTGAAATCCTAAAAAGCAATATAGCATTTTCATATCCATGTCCAATATATTGTTATTTGTACTTACCGTGACCGTGAATATTTATTAAATCCGTGATGGATAAAAAAAAATAATAATAATTATAGCAATATCAAACTTGTAACTCACGACATTCGGAGAGGTGGTGGTGGCTACGTGACTCTCGTTGTTTATTCTGTGAAGATATTTCACTCCCAACGGTAGCATTTTATTCTGTACGGTCACATCGATAGCGTCGTCCAGAAAGTACGTTTCGTGTACCGAAAATTTCCTGGTGAAGTTACCTTCGATGATTTTCACTTCGTCGTACACGACCCTCGAATCGCCAACGATTTCTTTTGTCATGTCCTGTACAGACGTGATGTATTATATAATACAAATAAGAAATTGTGAACGTAATTTTTGTTTCCTTCCTTAACAATGTTAACCGATGTAACCGTGAAAATTGTACCATATCCCCCCCTCCGTATCCCGATGAAAGAAAATAATAATCCTACTCCCTAAACTATTAGCGGGGTGCCGTTTTTTATTGGAATTATTTTACATGGAACGGATTTTCTACGGAATCGAATAAAAATATAATATCGGGAAAAATTATAATGGGAATATTATGTATAGCGGAATAATATTTGACGAGAATATATTATAGATGGAACAGACATTTGATTGAATTTCGATACTTTGAACAGACATTTATTGGATTTGTCATTTTTCAGCTAGACAGACATTTAATGAAATTCCAATATTTGGAACAGCCGTGTATTGGAATCCCATTAATTCGAACAGACATTTTAAATTCCATAAAAATATAATAATTCCGTAAAATGTGAAATGAATAGTTGAGAAGGTAAGACACGGGTTATTTAATTTATACCTTTTGGCTCATCCGGACATTGTTAGTCTATCACCGCTTACACTACACTTCTTCATATCTCCCTGTCCTTAACCAGTTATTCTCCATCTCTTATTCCCAGGAGCCTAAAGTCTTTCCTAACTCGGTCAATCCACCGCTATATTAGTCGTCCCTTCGGTCGTTTGCTCTCCGGTTTCCATTTTGGGGTCTCATGCGCTATTTGACCCTTTGCTCTTCATACGTGACCGACCAACTTATCCGTCTTCTTTTAAGTATTCTCACTATGTTTGGCTCATTGAATTATGCTGTCAGTTTTGCATTTGTTCTTCGTTTCTTTTGAGTCCGTAGATTTTATGTAAGATTTTCCTTTCGAAAACTAACAATCTTTTTTCGTCCAACTTTGTTGACGCTCACGCCCCACAAGTATACAGAATTATAGGTCTAAAAAGAACTTCATGACTTTGACTTAAATAATGGTACAAGCGTGAAATAGCACTTATTTACTGCCGTTATTCTCCTGCTAATTTCTTGTGACTATTTGCATGTTGGTTTATATCAACTCCTAAGAGTATTTAAAGTTTGATACCCCCTCGAAGGTTAAGTCTCCAACTACTAGCTAGTCCTGTATATGTTCTCTTCTAGATATCATCAAGTATTTTGTCCTCTGATCATTAACCTGTAATTCAATAGCTTCCTCCTCCTTACCTATATTAGTATTTATATATAATATAGGACCAATATTATATATTAATTTAAAATTTAAAAATATATGTTAAAGGTAATAGAATACTTTTTGTTCACCAAAGGTGGACTACCCACTTTTCACCGGTTTATGGTCACATTACGATATTAATCGGACGGCAATGTGACCTGCTACTCTTTTTACCTATTTGTTTTTATTCATTACTGAACCATTACAAAACCATTAAGGAATATGGGTAAAAAAAAAATATAATACAAATTGGCACGAGCAAGGCCGCGCAGGACAGGTAGTTAAAAATAAAAATACATTATAGTCCAATCAAAATATTTATCGCTTCTCTCAGCTTTACTTCATTGATAAATCTTGTATTATGTACACAGCAAATAATTAATTATTTGTGGAAGAAAAATGTTTGTATAGTCTATAGTATAGGGGGGGGGGAGACAAAGCCCCTAGGTTACCACTGGATCCACCACTGTTGTAATGGAGTTGTAGTAAAAGGATTTTTCGGGACTACGAGTAAATATAAGATAAAAAAGTAAACTGTATCCCAACAGTATAATATGCAGTTATGTGTGCGAAAAGTCGTTGTTTTGTATAGAAAACCTTTATCCTGTCGTGACTCACCTCGTATTTGAATTCGAATCTACCGACGTGATATTTTTTGTCTATAGGAAACTGTAACAGTATTTCTCCGATGTTCATTGTACTGTTTTTTTTCAAGGTTTTGGCGTTTGTGGCGTTCAGCAAGGCGCTGTGTTGCGGCCAAAACACTTCGATGTGACGATGGTAGTTCAACCTGTCAAATTACGTAATAATGATAATTTATATTTTTTATTAGTTTATTTTTTTGGAAATGTATACAGTTTCGAGTCCATTAGTATAATTTGAGGAGGACTAGAATGGCTAAGGCTCCCTTCACTCCCTAAACGAAAAAATCATTTAATTGTAATTTTCTTTTTACTAAATTATAATTCGATTTTGAGCTACCTATCTGTGTGGACTTTGATCTGATTACATACTCCTGCAGTACAATTTTCACAGTTATTTTTTTGTAGAATTTCGAATCTATAGTTGGTAAATAGGAAGGTAGTTTCTCGAAATTTCTTGTAATTTTCTTTAGAACGGGAAAAAACCCATAAACTATTAAAATTGTCATTTTTAGTTAAAAAAGATAGCAGAGAGGTAAATTCATTTTTACCGAATACCATATTATATAAGTGTTCTTCACGCGATACAATTTCTAATTTAATTCTGATTTTTTTTTTTTTTTAATGATTTGCATCTTTTTAGATTTTTCCAATTTATATAGAGAAGCTAGAAGTTTCTTCAGAGGTATTTGTTTTTAATGGTAAGATACAATTTTTTTTTTTTAAACGTTTTTTCATGAACATTTTTACATTGCATTTTTAGTTTAAAAAATCAATAAAATTTCTAATTAGATTTTGAGATTAACTCAGAATCTTTCAATTTACATTTAAATTGCATTTAGCCTTTAAACTAAACGTTGTCATATTACTTCCCAACTACCGATCCATAACAGAAACCTATCAAACGCGATTTGATTTTTTTCTTTTTTGCAAACATGCAAGAGATAGTTTTTTTTACATCGTTCCCTAATTCACCATCAATTATTATTATCGTAACAGCTATTATATTGAAAGTATATAAGCGGCTGCGCTTCTAACATTATTTTTTCTCAAATATTTCGGTATCTCACCGTCTTTTCCTCCACCGTACTGCCATTTAGTCGACTTAATCGTGCCTTGCAACATCAAAAATTACCACCTCCTACTGACTTTTAATATAAATACTACGCATTCATAAATTATTTTGAATACAATATACTGCAGGGTATGTACAAGAGAAACAGACTCAAAGTTGTAGTATTTTTTCAATGAGATTTCCAGTTTCATATGTATATATTATAGATTGTTAAGTGCTACATACTGCCCGATACAATACAAATCTTAGAGTGTAATTTTGATTATAATATCAAATATCAATAAAGGATATTATGATGGCAAAAGTGACCGAGAGAGAGAAAGAGGAACTTATCACCATTGTTTCCACGAAAATGGCGGACCAATAAGTCTGTAATTTTTTTTTATTATGATGTTGGCATATAGACATAAAAATAGATGAACGTGTAGCGACAGAGATCACATGATAGGTTATATGTGTGTATTATAATAAATAAGTATTGTACAATTTTCAATAATCTCATTGTAAAAGCCAAATATAAATTTGTGTCTGTCACGCACATAATATTATGTTGGATTTAAAATTTTATATTCAAAACGAGTTATTTCCCAATTAAAAACCACAAATCGCGTGGCTACCTACTAAATGGGTACTAAAAGAAAAAAATCATAATCATTAAGCATATTATGAATATTTATTTACGGAATCGTTTGGGCGATGATGCGCAATGCGAAGAACGGTATCGAGACAAACGGCGTGGTCGTGTTGATGAACGATATGAAATTGTCAAATGACTCGAAATCCACAATCGCTGACGTGATCTTAACGGCTGGCGGATAAAACACGTTCAATCTGGAAACAATGTAAAATAATTATTAGCTGTGAGTATCGGCATAAGTCACGATATCGGAATATCGGATATAGAATTTCCCTCCGACCACCCAATCGATATTTGACCATTTCCAAATTCCGCAATGTCTTTGAAATATGAAATAAAAAATCCCTAACATCAAACGTTTTTTCATCATACCGTCGATTTCAATTTTCAATTTCAAATATCGTGTATTGGTTAACCTGTCAGTTGCATATAGGATTATTGGATATCGAAACAAAATCGTGTCGTATCAACAGTGGCAGCACTAAACACAGTAGTACAAGTAATATAAACAAAAAAAGCAAATCAAATTTTGACAGTTGCTAAATGGTTAAATAGCCTCTACAAAATAAATATGACTTTTAAGCTTTTTATAATCCGATTGTCGTGATAATCGTCAAATTTTAAATAACACTTAATTTACTTTTGTTTCGAAGTTTCTACGCCGAGTTTTTCAACGATATCTCCGTTAAAATTGATATAAAACTTATTCAACATGCCTATACTTAAATCAATTGTTTGTATTCAGTAAAACCGCGTGGGAAAAAAATGAGTTGTAAAATAATGTTTCCAAAACAATTATATTGTACGTAACTGTTTATTTTGTAAAAAAATATTCCTAAAAAAATTTCTTACAATTTGAAATATTGAAAGGAGCAAATTATATCTCTATAAAGAAAATACCTTGGCTCAAAAAAAAAAAAAACAAAAATATCCGAATACAAATATTCAACTTCAAACCGATTCGTGGATATGTATTAAATTAGGTACATATTATTTTCCCATAATGATTTATTACATTCCCCTTTAGAAACTTTTGTGTTTAACCATTTTTTAGAAAAAAAAAAAAAATTATTAATCTAATATTGTATAGCTGCTGGGTTTTTTTTCTCTCTCTTTATTATTTTGACCTTTAACCATTATTGTTATTTTTTTGTTATACTCGATTTTTTTTATAAATTGTTTCATTTATATTTTCCGACTAGATTCTTATGTAATCAGCAAAAAACTCACAATAAAACGATATTTTCCTTTTCATATCGCGACCTATTATAATACATAAAAAAACGTACCTAAAAAGGATTGTATATTTTTAGATTCTGAGTAGAGCTTCTTTGCTTATGGTTTTATAAAGACGTTTACTATATTTTATTTATTTTTTTCTGTGTACAAATTTTCTGAAAGGAAATCGATATGGTGAGGTACTTTAAAGACCTCCTTAAAGTACCTCACCTTAATTTTTCGATTTCCCGAAGATTTTTCCTAGAAAATGTAAAAAACCACGAATGAGAAAACCGGGAAAAAGGTAAGGAAAACGGGAAAACCAGTACAATATAAAACAAATATTTTTCAAAAAAAATAAATAAAACCTATTTAATTATTTTACCATAATATGACATATATATTGTTGACAAAACATCACTATCAACTAAACTGTGCTTAGAATCGTTTTTTCGTAAGCAACGGTTTATCGTTACTTACAAGTATACATTAAAAATCCTATAACATTAGTTTCACTCTTCTCCATTATCCTAGGAGAGTTTATAATGACGAATTCAAAAATAAGAAAGTTATTATTTGTGTGAAAAATAAACTTAAAAACAACGTTCAATGATAATAGGGTTCAAATTTCCTTTTAGAAAAATTGCTATCATTATAAATTGGAGAAAAATTGTTGGTAGCGGTATCATGTACAGGAAAAAAGAAGGCGGTACTATATTTTAACTAATATCTACATTTTTTAAAATTTTCTCGTTTCTCCTCAGTTTTCTTTTGGTTCTTCACATTTGATGAGAAAATTTTTGAGAAAATCAAAAAATTACAAGTTTAAAATGTCTCCCCATACCGATTTTCTTTCAGAAAATATGCTACACTTAAAAATCGGAGCAAGTCTTCTGGTAAAATTATGCGCAGAGATAAAAAAAAAAAATAATATTAATATAAATAATCATCTTTGTAAAAGCATAAGCTTCTTCGACCCACTCAGAATCTAAAAGTTCAAACAATGGCGTTTGAAATTATATTTCTATAGAAAACTTGACGCCACGCTAAAAAATACGACGACCAAAATCTCTTGAAGCACCACAAATGCAACGACAACCTTGACGGTTCATTAATAGGCATTTATATTCATGCATTTACGTATTACGATTTTTACAAGAATTTTAGATACCGTTGAATTGAAGAGAGATGTTAATTTTTTTTTAACTGCGCAATTTTTATACTAGAAACCTTGCTCCAATTTTAAGGTGTAGCACATTTTCTGAAAGTGGAGAAGTACTTTGGAGAGGTCATTTTTCGATCTCCACGGGAGTTTTCTGAATAAATTTGAAAAACCGAAAAAAAAACTGAGAAATAAAGGGAAAATGTACGAAATGTAGGTATTAAATGACAACAATTTTACAACAACAGATAACTTATCTGCCATCAATATTGCTCCGATAATAATAGCACTTTTTCTAAAGGAAAATCTGTCTGGGAAGGTAATTTTAAAGAGGTAATGTTTTGATTTTTCATTAGTTTTCCTAATTAATGAGAAATCGAGGAAAAACCATTGGAAAACAGTAAGAAATACGGAAAAATCGGTACAATATTGAACAAATGAAAATATATATTGCCTATGTTATTATTTTACCAAGATATAACATATATATTGTTGACAAAGACGCAACTTCACTATAATAGCAATTTTTCTAAAAGAAAGTTTTTCTGTAGAGGTACTTTAAAGAGGTGGCTTCTCGATTTTCTCTGGAGTTTTTTCAGCAAATGTGCAAATGTGAAAAACTGGGAAAACATGGAAAAACCAGGATAAACTTAAGAAAACCTGAGAAATCGGTACAATATTAAAAAAAATATTATTAAAGAAAATGTATAGATCCCATTTAATTATTTTACTATAATATGGCATATATATTGCTAATAAACTTCAATATCTACCAAACTTCGCTCAGAATCGTATTTTCGTTAACAATGGTTTATCGTTGCTCACGATTATATATTGTATTACATTACCTATAACAATAGCTGCGCCCGTCTACATTAACCTAGGACGTTTTTTTTTTTTTTTTTTTTTTTTTTTTTTTATATTATTTTTGAATTCTTGAACATAGTATATAATAGTAAGAATCAAAATAAAAATAACTTATTTTGTAAAATATCTAGTAATCTCAATTTTCAATAATAGGATTGATTAGTAAAACAGGTAAGTACATTATAATATTATTTTCATATTTTTCCAAATCACGAAATATTTTTAACAAAGGTTTTCATCGAGTTATACAGGTATTTTCATTTAAAATGAATTCTCTTGAAGTTCCAAGTACTTACTTCTAGTCTGCATTTGACTTGTTCCTCTCCTGTTAACCCCATCTCTCATTTTAACCAACTCTTATTTTATTTATATATTTTTCTCACATGTATAAATGCTTTGTAACGTTTTATGTTCTTTGACGTTTTATACAACTTTTGTGTGGTTAGTTTTCTTTGGTGGATATTCAGGGTGATTTTAATTTGGTTTGCTAGAATATTAAATGTAAGTCAAAGTAACTATGTCGAAAGCCCTCGGCTCTCAAAGCGTTAAGATTATTTTTCGGTTTGTTAAAATTACTGATCCGACTCTAATGGAATTTGTTGGCAACCCTCTTCGATCGGCGGGGCTACGACAGGAAACAACGATATTTTATTTCTTTTAACGATACCCTGACGACCAGCTGTTATATTTTTCTTACTTCCGCTCGTTTTATAATTATAAAACAATATATTAGTATATTTATTATTTATTGTTATTTAAGCAATTTTGCACATGTTCAAATATTATTATAGTCGATTACGGGTTTAGAAATTGTTATATTATTAGCACAGTGTTTCGTAGAAAAAAAAACGATCGTACTATTATCTATATACATTTAAAAATGTTTATTTACGCTTAAAAATATCGCGCTATTCGAAACCGTTTAGTCGGTCGACTCGGTTTGCTCGAGTCTATTGTTGTCTGATTAAAACCGTCGAAACCAAAAACCCAGTATATACAGGCACTTAATTTTACCCATTCACCCGCGCACTCACTTGATTTTGTGTGGTTGATTAGGTCTTTCGTAGAGCAAATTCGAAACGTGCCGGTGTTTGAGGAAACTTGCGTCAAATATGTTTTCTATGTCATAAAAGTTTTCCATGGTGACGCCGCTGAACGTGTCGACGAGGAAAACGCGATTTTCCGTCCTGTACGCCCAAGTTACCAAACCTTTTATTCGGTTATTCCAATCAACCTGCGTCACGAACACCCGTGGTTTCAGGATTGATTTAATATAATATTATAATTTCCTGATTGCCACGAAATTTCATTTTGATTTTAAATAAATTAATAATTTTATATCAATATATATGTATATATATACAAAAATGTTTTATAGATAATATAAATATTATTTGAATTTTGAACAATTAATATTGACGAGAAATATCGAGATTGAAGTTTAAAATTCAAATTCAAAATTTCATACGAATCTCCTGATTATTCCAGGTTTCCAGAACCTATGGCAACCAAGAAGTAATGGTCTTTGGAAAACCATTATTTTAAATATTCAATACAAATTATCATATAATTATTATAACGTAATACAATATACTGACCTCGCTGAACGTGGCGAATTCGTAATTTAAATCGGGCGATCGATAGTGTAACAGATGCGAGACAAATTCGAATTGATCCTTGATCTTCAAGTTGCCGATCACCGACAGTTTGTTGGTAATGTTTTGCGGCAATATCAAATGCGTCGAAAACGTTATGTTACGGAGCGATGGTATCATAGCCGTAGTATTGGTTTCGAATCTGTAGCGGTTAAAGACAAAAACACGGGCAAAATTTATCATTATTTGCTAAACAAATAGAGTTCAGTCGAATGTTTTGAATATTGTATTATACAAATTTGTGGGTTTTACTACACTGTCAATATCCTTACGGTTACCCGTGCAACATATGTTTGATTTGCATATGCGAAAAAACGTGATAATCATAGATTGATATTAATAATTACAACAAATTTCGCTACAGTTTCCTTCGCGGATTCCCAACAAATTAACCCATCATTCTACATGGAAATTAGAAAATTCAAAATGCTCTGAATTATGTTTTCCTTTTATCTACACACTAAGACCACAAACTAAGGCATACACGTTCTTTAGTGGATTACAGGCTCTCATTACCACATTTACGAATCTGTAAATAATATTGCGTGTTGCTGGAACGCTAAATAGTGCTAACGGATCTGCAATAACTTATACGAACTGTAACTTAGAGGTCTCGTGTAAAGGCCCGATGTTTGTAACACTTATAGATCAGTTAATAACATGATGGCTTAACCGATTTACTATCAAGAATCAGGTAGATTTTTTATTTCGATTAACCGATTGACACAAGTTAGCATTTATTACAAGACATTTTATACTTATAAACCTAACAAAAATATAACAGTTAACATTAATATAGGTACTTAGAATAAATATTTAAAATTTAAATTGGCATATAAATACGAAATAATCCAATGAACATTGATTTTATAAATTATTATAATAATTATAATCAGTAATTATTTTCTAGTTTTTATTTGATGTTATCAAATAAATTAGGACTTATTTATCCGGTAACCAGTTTTGGACAAAATTTTATCTAGATATTTTGGCATTTAAATAAATATGAATTCGGATTAGAAATTATTCAAATAATTTCAAAACTGATTATTCGAATTAAAATGTATTTGAATAATTGTCTAACATAAGACTCGAATAATCTTAATTTATTTTATTTGTTTAAATATTAGTTGGTAATTTAAAAATAATCAATTTTATTTTCGTTACTGATAGACCGGTATTAAGGCAGTTAAGGTGAACATCACCCGTGATAGATTTAGACTATAGACTATTACGGAAAGTGCAGTATTTTTGTATGGAATTCAATATTATGTTTGAAAATTATTCGAATAAAAAATAATTCGAATAATTGTAAAAAAATCATTCGAACGATGCCCAACTTTGCTGGTAATTATAGCTGACGTTAATTTAAAATTGTTTTATGCAACATCACAGCGTGAATGTTACAAAGCCAATTAAATGTTCCGAATGAATAACGTACAGGCTCATTGGTTATGTTAAAGACGGATTTTTCTGCAACCCGACTTCAAAGAATTTATTATACATTAATAACTGCTTACGTCCATTTGTTGTTGGCGTTAACACGGGCACCAAAAGTTATTTGACTGATACTATTCTCGGGTGCGATAAAGTATACTTTAGAAAATAGCTTCTGGTAGGACATCTTATTGAGCGCGTACTCGATGTCGACCTGTCCCCAGATGTGATGCGGCATCGACAACACCCAGTCGATGTTCGCGTGACCATGGAGATATCTGGAATCCACGGAACTCCTTATCACGCCCTTATCGCCGATGAACCTGAGGACATGCGGTCAGTCGTTATTTTCGAAACACGAGCAATTCGTAGACAACTTTGTTGTTCCTCAACAACTTTACTACAAACGTGATTATCAGGAAAGCTATGATTGGTCAAATCGTGGTACGGATTAAACATTTCGGGGATCAGCATCCCCCCCCCCCCTAAGTCCTTCACCGACATTTATTCGTCTACTCCGCATGCCTTTAAATGTTCCCTAATATAATTGCCTTTTATCATCTCCCCCCTCCAATTCTTACGCTAAATCGCATTCATATTTTTGCGTTCCTAACTCTACTCGTGTACTTTAACGATCTAGTTTCGGCTAGCGTTTTATCCGTCCGAAATGTGTATTTACGGTTTTTAATTAAAATTGTTCAAAGGTTGAAATCGAAAACTGTAATAACTTGCCATTTAACTCCCGGGACATGCATTCAAGCATCCGTAAATCATAACAAAACGTACACGTCTTCCTCGTTAAAATAGTTCTGACAATAGATTCCTTGAGGTGGAAATACTTTCGGTTTCAATAGCGAATTCAGTATTGGGGGCGAGTTCAGTTAGGTACTTTTAAAACCAGATTTGTTTACCAAACTTTTGTAACCAGATCAAAATGTATTCCGTTTCATCATTATAAATGTAAATAATCGATTATTTTAAAACAATCTGTTGTACACCAATAATAATATAATTTATCATCGTTATGTGGACATTTACAATAATCACGTTTCGTCACGACTATAATAGCCGGTATGCACAAGGGGCTCACCATAGTTTGACGTTCCCCAGCAACAACGTGGACGTTCCATCGATTATCGATTCACCTTGGACGTTGACGAGATATATTCCCGGCCGTTTGAACACCAACGAACTCCTGACGAACACAGCCTGAGAGTTGTCTTGCATCGATGATATCTACAGTAAAGATATTATATTATTATTTAACGCACGCGAACATTCGGTATTCGTGTCGTCATATTACAAACATTCAATATTTGGTGTATAATATTAAAAAATAATAATAATAATAATAATAATAATAACCAAAACAATTAAATTAGTATACGTTTCGCACAAAACTATAATAACTCTCCAATAACACGCCCACTGAGATATTTGACCTTTATTCACGCTAGTGGCACGTGAGTTTTACTTTTTTTGGTTTTTTTTTTTTTTTTTTTAACATCCGAAGTATATATAGGACGGAAATTCGATATTTTTCGTCGGCGTAATATTATTATTATAGTTTGACATTTTTAATTATAAAATTATATCAATTTTATAATTGAATTTCCGTACATATATTATACAAACAATGTATACAAAATACATTAACGGTGGCGGACAAAAAAAAAATTCGAAACTATATAGGTACTCCGGTTAGACCACTATACGGTTGTAGGCGTTTAATCAGGAATAATTGATATACAGGGAGTAATTCAATTTACGTATACTGTATACAACGATTAATTATTATAAACAAAAAAAATAATAATAATAATAATAATAAAACAAAAACGATTCTGAGCGGAGTAATTTTTTTCTCATTACAATCAAGGTAATCCAAAAATCGACAAAAAAAAACAAGGACCTACAGGCTATAGTGAGTGAACTGCTGAAAATCTCGAACGATTGTTCAAATAAACTATCAACAATTGAATACCCGCGTCTTTTAAGGTTTGACAGGAAATTCAGAGCGTATTTTATGTATTAATCGTAAAAGTAATTTCCGAAAATAAAATTCGAAATTCTTTGTAAAACTAATAGTGTCTTTGTTATACTCAAAATCTAAAATATATTATACGAATTCCAAGTAGGTATCTGGCAAGTTTTAATTGCAATTAGGTCGTAACCGAAATGGCTGCGATGTATATTTAGTTTTTTTTTTTATCCAAACTCATTAAAAAACAAAAACCAATTAAATAAATTGCTAAGCCAACAAACGTTATTTTTACAATTAAATAAATATTTCGCGTTTAGTCGATTGGACATATTCGCCGTCATGTTATTTTGAAGAGCGTTATTTTAGTTCACGGTAATGCCAATGCAGACGAATTCGGGGACACCAGTCAACATTTTTATTTTCAACACGGTTAACAAATTTAAAACGCCATTTATTTTAATTTTATAACATTTCATAAATATTTAATTTTGTTAAACGTTAGAGGTTTGTAGACTAATATTCGTGTGAATATTTGAATATTATAGTCTGTGGAAATGTTGCAAATTGATTCATTCTTCGTGGAAATTTACATAAAATTATTATAATATTTAAATAAAACGAAAAATGTAATACAGGGCGCCCACGAATATATTTCCATTGTAATATCTCCGGAGATAATATAGGAAATCAAATTCTGAATTTTTTTTTTTTTATATTATTCACTGGGATAAGGACAACAAATATTTATGTTACAGTTAAATGTTTCATTTATTTAATGTCATTTTATAGAGTTTATTAGTCTGACAATAATAACGAATCAACTTTTTATTTTCATTAAATTCGGTATTTAATAATTTTTTTTTTTTTTTTTTTATTTGAAAATTTACAATCTGTATTACATAACACAATAAGTAAAATAGATGACTGATATAACACTATATACATACAAAAAATACACATGAAGCACATGATGAGGGAAATCATCCAGCGATGGTACCCTCTAGAATAATTATTTAAACTTCAAAGAAAAGAAGAGTGCCTACAGTCAATTATTAAACGTAATAATAACAATCAATTAGAGAATACGATTACAACCTGATGCATAATTATAGGTAATTTTCTCTGAGCTTTAAAATTTTTTTAAAGATATTACATTGGATTTATTTTCGTGGGACTCCCCTGTATATCATTGTGAATATTATTATACTTGTACTCGTATTATAGTTGTATTTAAATACTTTTGAAATACTTTTTTGCCTTTTTTTTTTTTCATTCCAGAATATAAAATACTTTTGTTACCGTTTATTACCAATATGTCGGTATTTTACGATTTTTCAATTTCGATTGTTTCGAAAGTAATATTTTACAACGGTACTAATAATTAGTAGGTAATACGATAACTTCGAAAAGTAGGTATTTTAATGTCAATAATTCATGGTAATTACATAATCCGCCTAACTAATGTCAACACAATAAGCTCATCTACTAACAAATTTTGTAATAACCTGTTCATGTGCAATATTAGAAATTCTTGAACCTATTTATATTAAATACCCATAAAGAGGCATAAGTGTTTATTTGTGATTTGTCCAACGTAGAAATCGTTTAAAGCATATCAATTATTAACGTACAGAAAGTATACGTAAAGTATTTTCAATATTCTAACAAATATTTATTTATATTCAAATACTTAAAAAAAATAATAATAATTTTAATGCCTACTCATTTGTAATACGATATACACAAGTATTTAAAAAGCGTATTCTGAATACCTATGGAATTTGAAAAGCATTTCAACGAAACTGGCCTATAGATCGTATATACGTATAAATCATCTCGTGATAATATTTTACATTTATAATTTTAAAATGTATTAAGAAATTTATTTGTTTGTGTAACGTCGTATCGTGCTTTGATTTTTGAAATCATAAAACCGCGAGTTGTTTATTTTTAAACCAATCTTATACATACCTCTATGGTAGTCATTCTCCCTGCGTCGGTGGCTACAATTAGCGTGCTTACTCTAATTATTTTCTTCATCGATTGCAACATGGCCAAAATCACGTAGCCGTGATCATCGTGTCTGACTTGCATTACGATACTCCCGACCGAAACACCTTCCTTGGTCAAATACGCTTCCAGCTAAACACAAAACGGCAATTAATGTCACCGGTTTTCGTGATATTACGAAAACAGCATGGCAATTGTGGCATTTAAAATTGAAAATCACCGAAATTAAGCGCAATGTACTCGAAAAAATGTACATTAAAATCACAACCGTATCAAAAATGGTGAATGCTGGCACTGACTTAAAGTTTTCTTTTAACCATCGTGAAATTTAGGTAGCATTAGATTCTGAGTGGAGCGAAAAAACTTAATATCGTTTTACAAAGATTTTTTTTTTTCTCAGGAAAACTTTTCTACCAGCATTTTTGCTCCGATTTACAATGATAGCACTTTTCCTGAAAGGAAATCTGACTGAAAAGGTACTTTAAACTAGGTGAATCTTTGATTTCTTAAGAGTTTTCCAAGAAAATATGAAAAATAGGAAAATCGAATCAATATTAAACACAAATATTATTAAAGAAAATACATAATTTCTATTTAACTATTTTACCATACTATTACATATATATATATATTGTTGATAAAGCATTACTATCAACTGAACCCCACTCAGAATTTTTTTTTTCGCAATCAATGGCTTATACGAGTAGTTACTTCATGTGTACATTAAATTACTTTTAATAGTAGCTACATCCGTCCCCATTATCCTATGACAGCTTACGCACAGTTCTAGAAGAAAATCCTATCAAGAAAAGACCGCTAGGAAGACAACATTTGAGATGGAAGGATGTTATAAGAAAGAATTCGAAAGCATTAGGAGAAGGTCTTAATTAAAAGATAAAAGTATTGAATAGGGAGAACTGGGGGCAAGGTTGTATGTCGGGATGGTCTTAATGGCCGATTTACATAAGAAGAAGAAGAGTGATATAAGACATATACAGGCTATCCCATGATGTTATACCCTTTGAATATATTCAGAGATAATAAAGATAATCAGATTCTGTTATTTTTTTCACTAATAGAGAAGAATACTACAAATAATAATATAGAGTTATTTTTTTTATTTTTTTAATAAAAAAAAAAAATAATGATTCAAATATAAATATCTGTAATCCTCTTCCCCGTGAGTAGTATAAAAAACAAAATTTGATTATCTGTATTATCTCCGGAGATATTCAATCTTCGTGGGGCAGCCTGTATATTATACTATTGACAAAGCATTATTATTAACTGAACTCCGCTCAGAATCGTTTTTACGTTAGCAATGGTTTGCCTTTGCTTACAGATATACATTAAATTCCCTACTGTATCCAACCTTTCCAACTTCTCACCCACAACAGTGGCTGCACCCGTCCCCATTATCCTAGGACAACTTTTATAATACATCGTTTCTTTCTTTGGTAACTTTTCTTTTAAAATACTGGTCAGCGTGTTTTAAATGACAATTATTGTCGATATTATTATTATTAGTAGTACACAGTATATGTATTGTTTTAATATAACTGTAGAAAATTAAAATGTGACAATACATAACGCTGTTATTATAACGAACGAACGTAATAATATTGATTTTTCGGTCGAACGGTTATTATTGGAAAATACACAAGACATTATTGTTACTGTTATTATAATCTAAACGTCTCGTCAAACATACACAGTGACTCTTTTATCGTTGAACACTTATTGTTCCGGCAAACAATTGACCTTTTTTCGACAATTTAAGAACTAAGTAAATCTAAAATGTTATGTTACGATTAATTTTTGGGAATGGAACGACTACCTATTTTCGATTATAAAATGGTAAATAACATTAAAAGTATCGTGCATAGATAAAGTGTTAGTTTGAATACATTTTGGTTTTGGAATTTTAGATTTCCATCAATCCGTTATGAGATATTCCACTTTAAAGTTTGGGGAGAACAGTGGAGCACTATTCAAATGCCGCGCGCCATGCCCTAACACAAATAATCCCCTACCCAAACTTATAAAATGGAATATATCGTGAACGGATTGGCGAAAATCAAATATTTGAACATTAAAATCTATTTGGGCTAATCAATAATTAACTAATCAACCTATCAATAGGTTACCATTTGAAAATCCAAATTTAGTGGTCGTTTCAGTTCTAAAATTAAGGGAGATAAATAATAATGGTAATATAAAATTTTAGAACTGCTCGTTTTTTTAAATTGCCGAAAAAAGTCAATACTTTGGAAAATAATGAGTGTTTAACAGTAGAAGAATCAACCTGTTTAGAGTAATTCTTTTTCTGTTGTGGTTTTCCTACACAAACCGTGAAGATTATATTGAAAATTCGATCTCGGTTATTTTTACCGACGTATAATTATGTCGGTATACCTATATACCTATTGTTATTTATTATAAAACCTTCAAACTGACGATAGTTAGTTCACGTTCAAACAATCGCCGTATACGAAATCAGAAATAATAAGATATATTACTATTGTCGCCATTTATATACGTACTGCTAGTGGAAACGAATTGTTCGCGGACGCCCAACCACTGATCCTGTACGATTGGTCACCGATCATCATTGCGTCGATTCCTTTCCGTCCGCCCTTTGCAATCAACGAACCCATAAAGTGCACGTTCCTAAATCATATTATTAAAATAATAACAATATAAGATCGAAATTAATTTTGTTTTTCTTTGATTCTAATAAAAATATATATTATGATATATTATAAAATAATAAAATAAGGTATCTGCAATTTCGCGAATAGGCTGACATACGAGGCCTTGAGGATAGAATTTAATTTTGAATTTCAATATTTCTATGTGGGTGCAACTTCAAATATGGAAATTTTAAAATTTTTGATTTATAAAAATGGGGCATAATTTTTCTTGGCATATACGACTGTAGAAGCAACTTTGAAACTTAACTTGATTAGCATTTCATGAGTCACGATCCGGGAGAAAATACTGTGAGAACAAGATACCCCTAGAAAGTTAAATAGTAGGCAGACACCGATAAAAATGTGTTAAATACTTATTATAATACACCAGTCAACGCATTTATTAATTAATTAATTTTATTTTTATACATACATTTTTAAATTTATATACATATATTTACAAGTATTAACCATTTTAATAATTTCGTGTTTACTTTATTATTTTTTTATTAATGTAGATTTGTTTTTTATTTAATGAAACTAAACGTAACGTTTGAAGTCGATTTAATTTAAGTATTATTAACTGTCAGTTTACCTTAAGCCTTCCAGAGACGATTCTAAATTTAGAGTAATCGATTGGTCTTTTAAATGGGCTCTGGCCTTCATTTCAGCTTTCTGTGAATAGTTTAAGTACGATTCCAGGAAATACGATTTCGTGTTGTTCTGGTGGAAGTACTGTAGGCTCCCCTGAATGTGGTTGAGCACAGCGAACGGCGTGGTAATCTCGCCAGCCAACTTAATGAAGTTGTACCCGTCTATTTGCCAGCTACCCTTGATGTCCATTACTACCTCGTCGACCTTTGGTGAAAATATAGTTAATATTAAAACTCGGATTTTAACTAAAAAAAAAAAAAAAACAATAATTAAAATAATAAACACATACTTGTCTTGACTTGGCCGGTCGACTAATCAAGAACTGCACGTTTCTCTCGATTTCAGTATAATCTTTCTTCACTTGCACTCGGAACACGGGCAGTTCGAATAACTTTGACGTCACGTCCACGTCCACTATCGTATCAAAGTACCCGTCATAGACCTGTGAAAAATAGATGCGCACAAGATGAAAACGTGATTCAAAAGCGATTCTGCAAATACAGTTTATATAATATTATATACGTCACCTCCATGTTGCCGATAACAAACAAGTTCGTATAATTTGTTTTGACGGTAATGTTCGTTTCGTAAAGGTGTTTGAGTATTTTGATAGCCACGGACGAATTGCAAAATTCGAGCAATTTGAAAGGCGACGTCAAGTAGATTTTCAATTCGTACAGACCGGATGGCACGTTATTGGCCAGGTCCGGATCGTCTAGATCGTCGGAACTGGGATCCGGTAGAGCCGTTGTCAGAAAATCGACGTCCAATGTGGTCTTTCATAACAGATACAAAACGGGTATAAAACCTCTCATCGAATTATCGAAACAAGAATAAAAGAAAAATAGAAGGAAATTATTAGTTTTTTTTGCATATAACTGTTTATATTTATCTGTTTGTCAATGAGTTAAAAAAGAATGAAACCACGAGGAAAGTCGAGTACAAGTCAATGTTAATTATTAATAACGAAAAAAAAAATTGTAATATTTTCATATAAATACACTAGATACGCTTTATAGACAACTAGCTACACCAAACGTAGCAGGTTGCCGAAGTAAGTTTTAGATAAAGAGAAATATGTTGGGTTTAGATTAAGATTAACTAGTTCAGAGATATTCTGAGTTTTGTGCATTATATAATTAATATACCTACATACGAGTATGATGATCTATATTATGTAATCAATATAGCTAAATAAGGTGTTTGCTGTGAAAAAAAACGATTCCTAGGACACATAAAAAAATCCATGTTTAGGGTCCTATTGTTTTTTGTTTTGCCTCAAGTTTCAAAAAAATGTTCAGCACATCACTGGTGCTACAAAAAAACTAACTATGTGCGTACAATTTCGTAAACTAATTTATTTTAACTGTTATACTGCCGATTCGTTTTAATCCTTTTTAATAGAAAAGCGAGATTAGAGTTGCGTTTTCAAACAGTTTCTATCACGCGGCCATTATACCATTAAGTAACACAGACACTGACCCAAAAAAAAAAATCAATTTTTTGGTTTTATAAATGCTTCGAAGAGGAACAATTTGCGTTTTATGTATTTTCAACGTATAATTCAATATGACGTCGATAACACGAATACTACAAGGAAAAAAACTTTGCATTTTTATTTGATCAATCATTTAGGTATTATCAGCTCTGTATTTGCCCGAATAGAATATTACCTTGGAACACATTGTTTTATTATGGAATCTCTAGCTTTTCGAAAAGTTTTCAAATTTGATAAAACTAATTTTTTACCAGTCAATACCTAACTTTTCCAATACGTTCGTCTAGAAATTTGTCATAGAACTCTGCTAGAATAATGTACGAAAAGCGAATACACAATATATAAAATGTGTTCTATATTCGACATTCGAACAACTGTAAACACGTCTCGTTAAAAGTTTAAAATGTTATCGAAATTTCTCCACATTTACAAGTTCAGATACATATTAGATTCTGAGCGTAGCGAGGAATGTATATTAGTTTTAATAGGTGTGATGTGTGTTTATGTGTTTATATTTCTGTCTGTGAACAACTTTTCTATAAGAAATTCAGTTAGAAATAATCGTAAAGACTTGACAATTTCACTGAAAACTTATATGAGACCCTTGTGATAAAATCATCAAAATATTCTGGCAAAAATGTAGCTGTTTACAGCCATTTAACATTTTCTATTTGTTTAGTTATTTTTATTATTATTATTTTTTTTTTTAATAAATTTCATGTAGAAAAAAATATTTTGATCCATCTTAACGATCGACTGTTTAATTAAGTATATTCAATTTTTTCCACAACCATTTAAAATTCAAATTATTATGAAAATCGTAAAAACCGCGAAATTTTAAAATACATAATATATTATTATTTATTAGGGAGAAGTCCTAATTTGTAGAAAAAGAAAAAGATAAAAATGTTTGATTTTTACCCTCTCATTTCGTTCAGTATTATAAAAAAGTATTTTCATTAAATTTTTCTTGCAGTAAGAACATTTTATGTCAAATTTTGAAGAGAGCGTGTTGGAAATTTGTTCTCGATTAAATCAATAGTGGTTCAAAGGGGGTGGGATATGGGCGATTGCCCTCGTTCACTTTCCAATATACTCTTAGCTGCATTGTATTACTAACTTGATGCATCATTGAGTCTGTCATAAATGCGTGCCTTATAAGCATTTTCAACGTTATCTTTTCCTGGATCTACCCCTGTATTAAACATTTTGAACATGTGTCTACTGTTAAGTTCAGTTTTATGGAAATAATTTAAATAGGGATATTTTCGGTATATATGTTGAATTTTTAAAGTTACGTAGAAATGGTATTGAACCATAATTATTATAGAATTAATAATTTCTTAAAAAAAAAAAAAAAAAAAATGTACCTTTATCTTTATTTACGAGTTTCTTTGTAGTACGTTTGTGTGTAAAACTGTTGTGAGGACGTGGTCTTTATGTTGTCCCCCCTCCCACGGTACACCGTTGAGTTAAAATAACACTGGTGTGTGTATTACAGTGAACAGCCAAAAATTATATTAGTAATTTTTGAGAGATTAAAGGAGCTGCAGCTTCAGAGCCTTAATACAGCTTTAACTGATAAATTCAAACAGTGAAGTGTTTCAATTTTACTAACAAAAACGATCTTAATGTAGTGTTTTACAATTTGGATTTAGTTATTGAAGTGAATATTGGTTACACTGAGGAAATTTCGGTTTTAAGATCTATTGTTTAAGATTTTATTACCAAGCTATTTGTGACCGTTATCTATATTTCAACGAATAAGATATTAATGATATAATAATATTTTCATTCCAATTATGAGATTTTATAAAGTGAGTGCGTACCATATTCGGATACCCATCCTGGTATGATATTATTGAATATTTATAGTAGCTATATTTCAATATTTTATTGTTAGTATTAAAATTTTAATGTTTCATTCGATAGTTTTCAACATATACGAGGGCTAATCAAAAAGTATCAAGACTGGTAGTATCATTCGGAAAAGGAGCATCGAAGAGCAGTAGGATTGGCATCACTTGCTTCTATGACTTTTTCTGGGTACATTTGTTTTTATTGCTTCTCTATAAAATTCTTCGGTTTGATTTCACTGATATTTTTGTAAAATATATTTTTCGAGTTTGGCGATTTTGTAATAAACCCAAAAGAAGAGTAACTTGACAGATTTGGAGATNGTGCCCTCGAGTGGCAGCGAGTTCCGCTTCTTTTGGATTCATTACGAAATCGCCGGACGTGAAAAACGAATTTCAGAAAAATATATCGTCAAATCAAAACGAAGAAGTTTATAGAAATTGTATACGAATAGATGTGCTCAGTATAAGTCATAGAAGCTATGTTTACAAATCGTTTTGCTCTTCAACGCTCGGTTTCCGAGTAATATTATCAGTCTCGATACTTTTTGATTAGCCCTCGTAGATAAAGAAGAATAAGACGAATAAATCAGTATTTCGGTTTTCTTCGTCGTCTCGCAGTTTAAGGGAATCGATATCCGTCGAAGACATTAGCCGCGGAAAAATATTTTCCGATAAATTATTTTTGACGTGGTTAGGTTATGAAAACCGTACCTGCACAATAGTACTTATCTACATAAAAATCATGCCATTTCAATACGTATTCCGTCTAATTTCGGTCGGGATCGTTTTTTCGTAGAAATCAAATCACTATGTACACAAAATACATGTACTACCTTGATAAATTTGTCTTTAATTTAATCTCGAACATAATGTTATTTTATTACAATGCTTTAAAAATCTTTCGTTGATTAATTTGATTAATTATATATTTTTTTTTTTCGGTTCCTCTTTATCTATAGCTATTATAAGCGCATTAAACATCGAGATTTTTTTTTTTGTTCTTTTGTTAAGGTTTTAAACTTAATAAACCGTCGTTCTTATTATAGTCGTCTTCTCTATGTAAATTCGTCTTTTCATCGCATTATTCAAACATTTTAAATTAATTCCTTAACACTCGAGAAATAAAAAATATATAATGTATAGGTATCATTCTAGACTCAAAAGATAATTAAAAATATATCGAATCTATGCGGTGTTTTTTTTTTTTTTTTTTTTTAAATGTATATTAAATTCGCTTTTTGTGCTTATTGACATTTAAATAATAATTAATTATTACTCGGGCGATAATTGTAACAAACGTGTATTATACGAGTACCCAAGGTTTTATACACAAACTAGCGATTTATCTCGAACGTACAATGTATAATTGGATAAAGAGGTTATTATTTTTCATAAATTCATATTTAATATTTTTTTTTTTTTTTTCAGTTGCGTAGGTTTTATATCGAATGCGAACTTTTAGAAAAGTTTGCACGTTTTATACGTGTTATAAATTATTATTAAACGAAAATGTATATATTTATATCCTTGGTGCGTGGGCGTACGCAGTTCGTTATTTTCGGCACGTAAAATAATTCGATATGCCTCCCCCCACACCCCTTACACATTTCGTTAAACTTTTTGCGCTGTTTAAAAATTCGCGATTTTCAAAATCGAGATCGGTATATAATATAATATTACTTATGAGTTACTTTTAGTTTCAGATTTATTAATAATTAAAGCGATACGTTCTGAGTACCGTCTGACTTATACACTTTGCGGTCCGTGTCTGTAAAGTTTCGTTACGTCCTGGTCGGTTACACTTTATCGTGTGTATTTTTATTATTTTTTATTTTTTCTCGGTAATTCTGTGTTGCTACCCACCTACACTGCAAGTTCGTCAGTCTTTACGTTATAATAATTTTCGTGTTAAATTTATATAATTATTAGATTCGTCCGTACAAGAATGTTTGCAGCAGTTTACAGCTGAATCTAGCGGTGAAGAACTAGCCAAGAACGTACCGCAGTCGAACCGTGAAACCATTGAAACTATTGTAAACTAAGTAGCCGCCGTACCTGCAACGAATACCTATGCAATAATAATATTGTGATTATTACCTTTAAAGTTTTGTTGAAATTGACCACGGACACGATCAGATTCGAAATGATGTGGTTTTCGTTTTCCGCGAACACCGCAAACTCGGAGAATATCTTGGAAAAACGGCTGTAAGACGTCGTTACGTTCAGTTCGTTTCGTATGTCCATGAAATTCTGCCGGCGTACACGAAAATAAAATAAAAATACAATACGGTCCAGCGGTATTCGTTTTCGGGACGATAATAATAATAATAATAATAAAAAAAAAAAAACAAATAAAAATAATTTCACGTGTGTCGTGTTCGGTCGTACTTTCAAAAACAACTCGTCTATGAGCGCCACTTTAATGATGATTGCCGACAGTCCGGCTTCTGTCGTGTACATGACGTCCTTTTGCGACACTTTGAAATTGGCCACCACCGACGAATAATACGCCGTGTCGATTTGTACCAGGCCGTCGTACAGTACCATTGGCCATTCGGCGTCCTCGTCGTAATAGTATTCGTCTATTTCTTGCGGTCGCGGTATGGTCGTGTACAACAGTTTCACGCCGATCTGCAAAGCCGAGTTACGACCAATCATTATCGTTTCGAGAAAATTTTTTTGAGGATTGTTATAACTGTTTTTATTTTTTTTAACGTCATTTTTCGATGGTACAACACCCGAGCACCGATAATCGAATAACACCATTAGTTTTTTTTATCGTGTAATATTCAAACACGCGCCGAACCGCAACGGCAAATTCGTAAAAAAAGTTTTTCGAGCGAAGCCAATAGATGTTATTTGCATAAATGAAACCCCCGAATGACAGGTCCTTCTTGTTACGTACACCGTAGACGTACAAAACTTCATCCGCCCGGCTTCATTCGGGGGTCTATAGAGTCTATGCAAGTCTAAAGAAACACGCCTTCCTCTCGAAACACTTCTATTTTGAAATCCAACTCAACTCTCATCACCTTATTTGACCTATAAACATCTCTGGTTCCCGAATTCGACCAAAATTTCTTTAAATTAATACTCCGTAAATTTATGGAATTTTTATATAAGTTCTCATTTGAAAAACCGAAGTCGGTATCGCCACAGGATACTCTTTAAATGCTGTGAAAAATCTAAGTATTCGAAAATTTCGGCTTTAACTACAGTTAAAAGTTCCACAAATCAAAATCCGAATACTTGCGAAATTTAACCAAAACAGACCGCAAATATACGGCGAAAGAGGAATATTGTCAATTGGTACCGACGGAGTTATAATTATTTTTATCTTTTTCGGTCTGACGTGTTGCGAAAGAGGCCTGCGCTGTGGCTATAGACGTAAATTATTTTACATAACCGTCGACAATATAATTGTGGAATGATATAACTTGGAGCCGCGGGAGGCCGGTAAAACCGTACGCGATTCGACTAGCGGGTACGCGTGTATAGAAAACGTTCAGCGCGCAAATGCTTGCTGGTCCGGTCCGCGAGGATGATAATAAATAACGTCTCGTTAAACCGTTAGAAGACGTAAAAGGTCAAGCGAGTACAAGACGATCGATTGGATCTTATCGACGGCCAGAAAAAATTACGATTATACGCGGTTCGGCATAATATTACCGTACGGTGGGCGTAGGAGGACAGCGGATTGTCGTGCCCCGGCCGCATTATATTATTACTGTATTATGGACGGTTATAAACACAAACGATTTGAGTGTATTCACCGTGGAGGAATCCGGTAAAACCGCTCGGATCTCGCAGTCTATGTCGTCTATGATGTAAATTTTCACGGTGGCGCTGGTGTAGTTAAACTTTTCGATAGGCGTGTGTATTTGCAACGCGTACTCCAGATCCGACCAGCTCACGTAGTGCGACACGCCGGCGAAGCCCAACAAAAAGTGATTCCATCCGATCCGAAAGTCCACCTGTAAAACAATAATATAATATTATTACACCTGCCCGTGGTCGGGAATTATAACGCGTTAAATAAAAAAAAAAAAAAATCATTGAAAAAGAGCTCTAAAAAAGCTTATAATAATGTATACTTAATCGCTGAAATAAGCACAACGAAATATTAAAATAAAATCTATCGAAACAATTACCTATAAAAAAACACATTCACGTGTCATATTAAAACTACAGTAGAAGCCGCTTATTAGAAACACTTTTGGACCAAGATGTAGTGTGTTAATAAACCGAATGTTTCTAATAAGCGATTGGTTTTAATTGCCACGAAAAAGAAATGTATAATTAATAAAAATATATCTACTATAAAAAAAAAAATGAATTATTTTATTTGTTATATAAAATATCGATCTGCGATGTCTGTTTTTTCAAGTCGAGTAACTTGATTACCGTGCTTTCATAAGAATAACGGCGAAATACTAACCACCTTTTTACGTACTGAAGCTGAACTAAAAAAAGTAACAGTAAAGCACTTAGTAGGTACTGTGCTTACGATAAAGAACAGAAAAAATAAACGAAATTGTTTGGACAAATGGAATTGATACGTAGCGATATAGTAAAGATAAGATAACGTAGTACCGCAGTAGTATTGTAGCACCTCTAATATAGAGTAATTGTTTCAAATAGCCGATGTTTGGTTTCAATAATCCGATTGATTATCAATGTATCAATATACGGCCGGTCCGTCCCTAGGCATTTTGTTTCAACAACGCGATTGTATCAGTAATCCGTGTTCCTAATAAGCGGCTTCTATTGTGTATTGAATTTTTTAAAACTTCACTTCATAAGACAATAAGAAAAACAACAAATACGCGTTGTCCAAACTAAGAAGAAATTGTTTCAATATCATAGGGGGGGAAATTACCGGTTCTTGACGTAATCAAATAGACGGACATATTTCGCACGTTGGTGGGTCACTTTTGTTGGTGAAAAGTTGAAGAGTTAGTGGGGAAACTTAGCATACATCTGCATGCAACGGTTAACCGTTGCTAAAGAAAAACTGATTCTGAGCGGAGTTCGGTTGACAGTGTTGTTTCGTCAACAATATATATTTCATGTTATGATAAATAATGACATATGCATTAAACATATTATTTTGTAATATTTGTTTAATATATTGTATCTATTTTCCATTTTTTCCCCATATGTTTTCCATTTCTTGGGAAAACTCCTGTAAAAATCAAAAACTGATTTCCTTAATGTACCACCTTAGTCAGATTTTCTTCCCGAATAAATTATAGTATTGCAAATCGGAGAAAAATTGCTGATAGAAAAGTTGTCCACATAAAAAAAAAAAATTGTCATTGCAAAACCAATACATTCCTCACTTCACTCAGAATCTAAAAATATCAAAACAAATACCTAGAAAAAACTCATTAAAATTTTATATTAAAACTTGGTATATTGAACCTTCTCAAAACTTCAATTGATAAGATAACAAAAAACAAACAAATACGCATTGTCCAAAATAAGACGAAATTGTTTAAAAGTCACAGTGAGGACAAATTGTGGTTTTTTGTCGATACGCAATAGAAAAGTAGAAAATATGCATTTAAAACATGTTGAAGGATTAAAACAAAACCTATCGGAACAGTCTCATTAAAAACCAATCACATTTTTTTATTAGAGCTCGTTGTTCATACGTTTTTATAGCATTATGCTATGGATTTTACGTCAAACCGATAAAATAAACAAATGCTGTTAATCCCGAACTTTGATTCTAACGATTTAAAATAATAATTACCAATGTTCGTGAAAATGGTCTGAATCGGGATTTTTTAAACTTTTTTTTCGGAATACTGTCGGAACTCGCGGAAAACCGCAATAGCGAAATGATATTATGATGTAATTCACTTATAAATAAAAAATAATATCATGGTCTTGTTCGGTACATTAGATATTATTAAATTGGACAATAACGTCCGGGCGGAAGTTTTTTTTTATTTCATTTTAGACATTTCTACTGCGGATAATTTATTTCAAACATAAAATTATACCGCAATTGAATAATTTTGCTATTTAAAATAATAGCGCTCTAAAAATCTATAGTAAACTACGTAATCATTAGAACAATGTGTATAACATTTAATTATTATTATTATGGATTTTAATTTTTTTTAATGTACGAGTATAAAGAATAGGATAAAAAAAATCTTTTCGTTCTATAGAATATAGATAAACAGACCAGAAATATATTCTGATAAGTGAATACGAATAGCGATTAAATAAATGCTAATTTTTTTTCCGTTGAGGTATTTTTTTTTCGTGGGTTTTTTTCGTGATCTCCAGATTGCATTGTTGTAAGAGCAGTTCTGAGTAATTTTGTGATATGACCGTCAGTCAAATTTGAACGATATTTCGACTTAATTATTACATGCATTGTCGAATAAAACGATTCTTACGAATTTGTCGATCAGAAAATCGGTGTTAATTTAACCGCGCAGATTTTGACTTTCGGGTGTTTAAGAATAAGAGCATGTTTCCGAAATGACTATACCAAAAAGAACTAAAACGTCATTCGATTTGTTTATCGGCCGTTAATTATAATAATCTCTGTCACTTTTATAATACAAAAGTACAAATTTTATTAAATTATACACAGTTCATTTATAAACATTTTGGCTCTTGGGTGTCATTGTGTTTATCTGCATGACTCGCGAACACATTCGTGTTGGCCACCTCTGGTATAAATTATACAATTTGTATACATTTATAGCCTTATAGATACTTACTAATTCACTGTTCAGTTTTCCGGCGATGATTAACTGTTTCAAAGGTTCGACGGGCGAGCTGACGCGTAGTTTAAGATTATAGTTTGACAGGTTTTTGTAGAAGTAAAGCAGCTCGACGCCCAACTTGAAGTTTTCTCCATAGAAATCGATGAAAATATGTTTTTGCCTGGCTTGATAACCCATTTTGCCGAAAACAGTTTTATAGTTTTCGTACGGGGTTGAGATTTTCATCAATATCTTACTGTTGTCCAATGGCCTGTATACACCTGGAACCATGAATATAAAATAAATAAATGCAACGTCAATAGCCGGTTACACGTATTATAATTTGTAATATTTTACATTTAATAATACAATTATTGTATGCGTCGGTAAAATGTATACAAATTTTTTTTGCACATTGCAACGTTTCACCTTAAATTTTTCAAGTGATGCCTCATATAACCTACAAAATTTATTTTCAAATTTTATTTAATTTAGATTATTTTAGAAATTTTGATATGGACAATAACTCTAATGTTATATTTATTGTTTTAAATGGGTTATAATCGTTTAAAAATTGAGACCGGAAGAGTAGAGAAGGGTAATAAATTGCATTTATATTTTTAAATGATAAATTGATCATATTTGACCGATATGATTAATTGTATATGACGAAACAATGGAAAAAATAATACAAGTATAAGAATCTATTTTAATAATTTAACGATATAAATTATTATTATTATTATTATTATATATAGTATTAAACGCTGGCAATCAAATTTTTAATTCGTGATTTTTGAACCAATAAAATGTGATTTTTTATTCGTTTTGTTATCCATATAGAATTTTAATGAAATTTAATCGTCATAATACTACAATGCCAACAGGCGAAATAAACGTCGTCAATAATATTATATTAAAATGTTAATTTCGAAATTGATTAAAACTTCAATGCCATATTATAAACATCAAGCAACACAATATTATTGACTATTATTGTGTTAATTTTAGATTAAAAAGTTTGATTATTTTTTTTTTTTTAACTATATCGAAAATATGAAAAAAAAAATAATTTAACGACTTTATAAGTTCGACATTGCAGATCTTTTTGTTTACTGTTCGTTGGTTTGTAATAAATTTGCAGTGATATGAATAATTATGATAACAGTTATGTATGATTTCCCACTCAATCGTTCATTTCCATTACGAATTATTTAATATGCATTACAATACGTGAGTTCACCCTTCCTTCGATTAAGAGTTTGTCATTTTTATGGAATACCTTATACGGATTAAAATCAAAATTATGAAGATAATCTTGATATTTGTGGAATATGGTTTACCTAGACTTTTAAACACTTTAATTCAATGTTGTTGAAAATTATGAAAGTCATCAGTTCCTAAGCTCAACATTGTTATAATAACTGTTCAAAGTGCGGAACTAAATACCGAAAATGACTTTAAGTGTTCTTAAATATCGATGGTGCAATACAATCGCCTATTACAACAATTACAATAACTTCTTCTTAGTTCAAAGATAACTTAACGTCAAGTGAAACTTAACTAAGTCGAGTTTAAAATACGAACTGATGCAAATAAGTGCCGAAGAAATACTACGAGCACATAATTTACTAGACCGCACATTATTTACACGTGAAATCGTTAATTTTAAATTATTCACCGCGCATAACTTTATCATAACTATATCATTATTTACGTACATTTTATTTATCCGTGATATCGCCAATTTGAATATAAATTACGATTTCCCGTACGCATTGCACATATTATTATATTATATTACTACTTATTATGTTTTACGTACGTGCAGAACGAGAGTTTACGATACAAAGTCAACATACTCGTATACATATATATTATGTGCGCCTAACCTACCTAACGAATAACTATATAATATAATATACCTATTACTTTCGCTGTAGTATATTTTTATAGACGAGATAGGTGTACTTGACGGACGAAATTCGATTAAACCGTATAATATTACATTATTGGTCGTGCAATAATATTTTATATGGGTACACTCGACGTAACCGTAATGTGGATTTAAGTCGAATGAACGAATTTCCTACGAAAAGACCTATATATATACATACATAGATATTTCACCGTATAGATATTATTGTCCAACCGAAAATAGTAAAAAACGTACCGCGGGAAAAAATTCTCGCGGTATCGAGTGGAAGTATCGACAACAGCAGGGATAGGGGTTAAGTTATTGTTGGTCTGGAAAAATAAAAAGGAAAACCGTTCGCGCTGTTGATTTTATTTTTTTCGATAAAACGTAATTAAAATTCCTAAATGTCGTCGGCTTATCGTTTTCTAGTTTTCCGTACGACTGTAATGGTTTCATACTGTTTTCAAATCGGATATAATTCCATTTGAAAATATTGTAACGAAATCTTTATAATATAATTGTTATCTTATTATAGCGACCGGTATTTAGGATTTTGCCGACGGCGGAGATATAGAGTATGGAAATTATGTCATATTGTACAAGCATACACAGGCTAAAAAAAAAAAAAAAAACAAAAAGTTAAATTTTAGTTTATGTATGTTTTTTTGAGTGATTTATAATTCAATCTGTTTGAGAATTATCATTTAAATCGAATAATTATATAGATAGATAATTATTACTAATTTGTTTTGGAACTAATTTAACCAGTTCATATTTCAGTGGTTTGGATAAAGGTTTCGTTTTTAAACAAGGAAATTTATACGGCCAAGTTCAACCCATTTTAGTTTTGTTGTTTTTTTTTCTTTTTTTTTATAAATTAACTGTGGGTAACATCAACATTTCGAATTTTTGATTTTTCCGACTGAAAAGTTAAGAAATTTGAATTCGAAAATAACTAGTAGTCGTATAAATAATGTATACTAATAAAAATTCGAGGGGTGATTATATTATCTCCCTAATTCCCCCGCCACTGACTGCGGGCGACCTAAAAAAAAAAAAGAAATCGAATTCACACGAAATCTTCATACGGGTAAACCACCAGAAAGAAAAATGACCTGTATAGTATACTTATGTATTATATACTACACAGGGTCATTTTTCGTTAAATTGTAACTAACGAATAAATAGATTTTCAGTTTACATGTCGTATGTTACCTAATGTTCTGTGCATAACTTTTCCAAAAACTTTTCGGTGTGTACGCAGTCGACACGATATTGTGCAGTATACACGACAAATTAACATAAAGAAGATTAAATAACATACAAAAGTTTATAACGTGGAAGACGACTGTAATATTATACTGAGGTAGTATACGTACAACAACTATGCGGTTAGTACGTTCTTCCTATTCCGAACAATTCGGATTTCGGTCTTTAGAACTGCTATATTTTATAGCTCCTAAAAACCAACGAGACGCAATATTACTCACGTATAAATGGCCGTCTGAGGTCATAATTATTATATTATGTAAGTTCGATTAAAACGACGATCGCTGTAATTTAGTTATTCGGAAACGACGGATTAAGAGACCGTTTATTTGTACCGCGTTCGACCGCCACCGCTGACGAGGTGATGCGAATTTTAATGTCATTAGAATCAATAAATCTAGATTATAATTGATTATAGATAATCAGTGGCGTTTGTAGGAGTATGCCAAAAAGTATACCCAGCTAAAAAGATATTTAATAATTTATTTATTTTACAAAACTAAAATTACCATTGAAATCAAAATAACTAACCGAAAAATAAGTTATTATTCACTTTATTTACTATTTATACGCATTTTATAAACGGCATAAAAATCTAATTTTTGGAAAAAGTATTTTAAAAAAAAATTGTTCAACTAAATCCGTAACTTTTAAGGTGTGCTGTGGAAAATTCAGGACATTATTTTTCGATAAAAAAAATATGTCTTTTTAATACCAAAAAGCTTTTTTGTAATACTCAGAATCAATTTTCTTTTTATTTAAGTATAATCACGGAGAGTATAATACCTACAGAATGGGGCAATACTATTCAAGGGGCCGGACAGAAATAGTCCAGTGAAAACCTATTGGTATAAAATATTCGTGTACAAGGAAGAAATAGGAAAAGTAAACTCGAAAATCGGATTTGCTTGAAATCAAAAATTTGCCACTCATCAAATAATATCGGTGAAATAGCGTAACCGGAGTAAAAAATAAATAATAAAACAAAAAATTACCTTCGTGTTTTTACTTACCGTGGAACTCGGCTTTGAAATTACTGGAATCTATTTGCAGTCCCACGATGCCGTTGAGTTTTTTTTCTTGGAAACCTACTTCCGCCTCGAAGCTAAAAGTTTTATAGTAAAAAAACGGCGTCAGCGTAGTTATCGAACCGCTATAAATGGTTTCAGTCTTCGTGCTGTTTATTTTTCCAGTCACCGCCAAGGATATAACGTATTTCGGATTTATCTGTGGACGATAAAAGTACACGCGATTCGACGAATATATTATTACCCCTTGCCCACGATTACGGGGATTGGCGACGGTTATCGAAATTTCGTAACGTTTATTAATTGTTTTACATTCGTATAACCGCCACGCGGCTCGTTCTACGAATCGGTTGCCCGGTATCCATTCAAGGAGAAGAGGTGCGGCCGGTTTTTTAGACGGAAGAGCCCGACGCAACGGGGGATGGTGGATTTGAATTTTGAAAACGTGTGTATTACGAGGGTTTTTACCGGGATACGTTGGGTTTTTAATCGTCTTTATAATAATTAAAAAGCAAAATACCATATGTGTACGAAAACTGTTGACGAAAACTTTGTCACGCTTTCCAATAAAATAACTAATTGTGTAGCCCCGACATGTCCAATACTATTAAATAATCATAAACCGTTTTCGAAATTGAAATCCGTCGAACGCGGTCGCGCCGTTTTATCTGGCTTTCAGGTTTAAATCGACGGAAATGTACACCGTCGACAATCCTTAAAAAAAAAAATGTGCGTTTGTGTTTCCAGATAACGCTGAATATTTTGGACGACCATAGGTTAAAATTCAGTTTTTGAAAGGATTGTGATCGGAGGTACCGAATTACACATTTAATACATTTCAAATTTGTAATCGTTTCGGTGTACACACGCGTGCAATAAAAATTAATTTTTTTTTTTTTTAATTACAACACCTTTTTTTAACACTAGATTCAAATAGATCTAATTTTTTAATAATTTTTGATTAATACTTAATTTATCTCGAAAATTGCCCGAGATATAGCCATTTTAAGTTGATCGAATGAATGATATGAATATATATAATAATATGAAGATGAATATATGGTCTTTAAAAGTGTAGAAATTTGACTACCATGTTATAGGGAAAAAATGATCATAAAATCGCACATACATTATAACAGATACATTTTTTTTTTTTTTTTTGAAAATATCAAGATAAATAACATAATTTATAATCAAATTTAGATGACCGTTTCGCTGATAATTTTTGAGATGAAAAACTAATTATATTGATCAAAGTTACTGGAAAAAAGTACTGTTCGAATCTAGCGTTCAAAATAAATGATAGAGGTGATCTGATTAAAATATTTAGTGTTACCGGGAAACGCTAACTTAATTTGTTGTATATTTACCTGAAGCAAGACACTAGTGTTGAAGCTGTTAGTACCGTAATTGTGATTGACATAAATTCGAATGGCGTTTAGGTCTTGCAACGAACTATTCACGCCCGCGTTAAACGAAACCCCAAAGTCTTCGTCTAAAGTGTGGTAACCGGATTGCACGTCGAAATTCAAATATTGATTTCCTTGCCACATTATGCTGCCGTTTGTGTGCACGTTTTGTGGTCCTATCGAAACCCTGTAACGTAAATCCAATATAAAATAACATATTATTGAACGAAAATAAAAAATGTTAAAATTAAACCACGTTTTCGGCACTAGGATCATACCATAGTTTAATAAAGAGAATGTGATGTAAAAATTGCGCAAAAATTAGATTATTTATTTATTTTTTAATAAAAGCGCAATATAATCTGCAAGAAACTCGCCCAAAACACTGATGTTGTCAGCTTTTTAGATTTTCGCTTAGAATGATCTCAAATATTTGGGGCAAAATTTGTACATTAAGTTTAAAGTTTTAAAAATAACAATTCACAAATAAATAATATTATATTAAATTTGAATAATTTCAATATCAATGTGTTAGGAAATAATATATTTCTGAGACCCTTTTCGTGGTACACAAGGTGACCCACTTCTCATATGAACCATGGATTTTCTCTGAGGATTTTAAATGAATATGACTTCTGTGATTTATTTGCAATCATTATGGAATCGTTTAGGTTTAATTTTAAGAATATTTTCAATTTTTATCCCTACTTCTTGCGCATGAAAAAACTACGCTCTTTGGGTTTTCCAACAATAACTGTCCATTTTGAACATTAGATGATATTCAACTAAATATTTTGATATGCATGACATTAATATCAGATTAACCGTATATTAGTTAAAACAGCATAAGGTAAAAGTAGGTGTGAGAAAGGATTATTAATTTATCATCTATAAATGTATTAAAATAAACAAATAAAGTAAATAAATATATTATTTATTTACGAGTGTTAAACATTTTGATAATTTTGTGTTTCCTCTATTATTTTATTAAAAATGTACTGTTCCATCGGTAGAAATTTAAAATTGTTACTCATAAATGGTAAATCGGATTGTGTCGTACGTAGTATTAGTGATGATATTACATTAGTGTTATACAATACACAATTACACATACCAACAGTTTTAGACAAATAATCTCTATTAGAATCTGTATTCAAAAGATGGGCTTCCTATTTGAAAACCAACAGTATATTATACTCATTTGACGTACGAGGAGCAGGAGTTGTAACAAAAATAATTTTAAAATAAAGCTTAAACGATTCGATGATGATCGAAAAGAACAGAAATTAAATTTAGGGACGAAAAATTCCTCCGAGAAAATTGCTGGTTCGTGAAAAGTGGACCGGCCGGAAGTTAGCTATATTTTTTCTTAATGTACAATACATTATTGTATTTTATGCAATAATTGCAATCAACATACGATTGGAATGAATAGAAACAAAACATGTATTTTTCGAAAAGTCGTCGAGTGCTGTAAATTAATATACGACCGTGTAGTTTACCTTTGCTCGTACAACGTTTTTATCCAATTATCGAACGGCGTTAACAACTTGCATCCGAAGAATCCGCTTCCCTTTGACAGTAAATCGTTTTTCAAAACTAACGAGAAGTCGATTTTCGACGTGGGATTCCACTCGAACGTACTAAATATGAAATAGTGTTGACCTAGACGAACGCCGGGCGCAACAATTATGATGTCAAACACAATTAACGAAATACGCAGATATAACAATAATAATAATTTATCGTGGCGGAACTATACCTATATATTTCAATTCTAAATCGGTGCTGACCGTCCGACCGGGATATTCGATCACGATTTCTCCTAAAAATTTTTCACCGTCGTCTATATCGCTCGTGTTCGTCTTGAACGTCACCAAAAATTTCTGGTCGGGATCCCGGTTGGCGTCCCATTTCACTTCAAACACGGTGTGCGAATTCCACTCTTTGGCGAACCCTTTACCGTATATGGACACGTCTCTGTACCTATACACAGTCGATTTACGAAGACAAAAACCGGTTATCGTAGGTATCGTAGTCGACTCAAAGGTAATACTGTAATCTTATAGTTGTATGGATATTAAATCTTACTGATCCAGATGCACGTCCAATCGTATCTCGTGCAGTTTCAAATTTATTAGATTGTTCAGCGAGTATGTGCTGGTATTCAATTTCAGTTCTCCAAACGATTCGTACAACGTGTCCGAATGTGCAATGTGTCTCAAAATTATCGCGTGTTTCGTATTGTTGTGGTCGACCTATAATGATAGTATTATTAAAAAAAGGGACAAAAATATAGTAGATATTATTGATTTTCTCGTAATTTCGTTAAAATGAAATGTTATAAATTCAAAACATATTTTAATTTAGTTTCAAATATATTTACAAGTAGTCCCGTGTCATTATCATGAGTATTTATTGTGTTGTCATGAAATATTAGCGAACACCATTGGCGCAACTAGGGGGGGGGGGTGCTAGGCGGTCTTTAGTACCTCTAAAATATCAAATAAGTTTTTTTATAGTATCGAATAAATATTGCATGCTATTGACAGAACAAAATACAGACAATGCATGTGTGTATCAAAATTAAAATTAAACAAATTATGATATATTTTCATGTACACAATTTTAAACTAAATGCGTAGTTGCTTATTATGAGTGTCATGTAAAAATAATTGCAGGGGCATTGCCCCCACGAGTCTGCGATGTATCTAGCACCCCAAAGTTGGTGGTCTTGTTATACCAATGGCAAAAAACTGTTTTAATCGGGCAAAAACTATACTCAGGCTCAGAAATCAAATATTCACCGTAAAACAAATAGGACTTGCACTTTGCAAAGTTAGTTTTAGTTTTTAACATAACTATTACGAGTTCGAAAAACCTAAAATGATCAGCTTTTTTTAAGCGATAATATAATATTTTTTTATATTTGTAATATCGAAAAATAAATACGGTACATACTCTCGTTTTTCTAAGGTGAAAATTCGATTTATTAATGCGGCCCGAGTAGTGTTTTCCTGCGCGAAACAGTTTTTAAATTCAAATTACGAACGGTAGCACACCCTTTTTGCCCACGCGATAGTTACCCATGATTCTAATCTGTATTCCTCGTCCGACACATAAATTTTACCCATAAACACTATGTCGTTGAACATATGGGACTGGATTAACAGCTTGATTGTATGACTCGTTAAATAATACAAGGAATGGTCCTGGTACAGTCCTCTAGCGGTAATGTTTTGTCCGCCGAACCAAGTGCTCGCAAAATCAATCTAAAAACAATGAAACGCGATTTTAAAAACACAATGATTATTTTTAAATTCAAATGGCCGGGTTATTATATACATTCATAGTTGATTTCGATATACTCACGTCGTATTCGTTCATCACTTTTTCCTTGACCACCATGTGCAATTCCAACGGATATTTCGCGGACGGCGTGGTTAATTTAAATCTCGTATCCACGTTCAACAATATACTCTGAGGCATGAGTATATCGAGTTTCGCCGTAATATTTTTTTCTGGTTGTGATACACAAAAAAAAAAAATGTAAAATAATGCGATTTACCAAACGAAATAAGTATAAGCTTTTTGAAACAATAAATCGTCCAAGAACGTTTATTTGTTTTCTCCGTCTTACAAACGTACGACGTGGTGAATTTGCATTTGATAAACCCAATTTCGGTCTGTCAGTTTTAATTTCAAAATGAATTGACCTATTATACATATCAAACTTAGAGAAAAGAGCATTATCTGTATTTTTACGTTTGTTATTTTTCGTTAAAATTAATAATATTTATACGAGATAATATGAGTGTATGAAATATACAAATCTCGTTGAAAAACTAGGAAATATCGGAAAAACCAACGTACAAATACAGATTATATGCGGTTACCATTGAGTTTTACAACAGGTCATTTCATTCAAATAATCGTATTAAAACTAAAAATACAAATAAAATTGGTTCTGCTGAATGTAAATTTTAAATTTCTTTTGTCAAGTATAGTAAATGCATGTGAAACGTCCTCTCGATAAAATAATTATGCATAATTGTGCATAGGTACGTACCTGGCGCGTACTGAATAAGGGCCGCGGTGTTCCAAACGGTTTGCGTGTTCATGTGATTAGTTATAAATTTGAACATTATATTATCAGCCATTTTGGTGACGAACAAATTTAGATTTATTTTCATGCCGGAATAGTATTTGATTTGTGTGAATCCGAACGTGATACGTAATTTTTTGTTATTGTCCTTCAGATTTGGATAGTTCACGAAATCGACACGACACTCCGTGTGACCTTGTGCTTTCTAAAATTCGGATATCAATGTTTCAGGCCATAGTGGCTATTCATAGTTATTATGTTATATTATTATATTTGAAAATTAAAAGTGGGGTTTCGCACCCGAAAATAAGAATTATGAAAAATAACGATAACTACTACTTGCTAGCTAATTTTTTCTTAAATTTTCCAAAAGAAACAAACTCCGATAAAAATGAATACTTTCCGAGATAATGATTGTTTTTTATCAACATAAAGTTGATCGCCCTATAATTTTTTATCAGGGCAGTGATTGAATTGTAAAATACCTATGTTTTACCGTATGGCTGTTAGTAACACAGATTAGGCTTCAATGGTTTCTACAAGAACAAACCTATTACTTTTCCACCAAAAAACGTTTCCGTTAAATGAGATGTTAACCAATTTCCGTGAAGAGTCCGCCGACAGACGAAACAAATTTAAAATTTGGGATATATCTCGGTCTCTTTTTTTTTGGCGGAAAAGTTAATTAGTAAAAAAAAAAAATGGTTAATTTTGGTGAAATCTTGTGCCACTGTAAAACTTCTAGGTATACTTTAAAAAAAAAAAAACCCTTTTTTTAATATTTTATCGCATTGTATTAATCACGCGATATTGTTTTCGGCTTTAGTTTAAAATATTCAAACAGAAATACCAGCACCGGTCGGCCATAATTGTTCATGATGTATTTTTTTTTTTTAATCATTGATTTATATACCTATATTAGGTAGAGATTAAAATAAATATTTTTTATGTTTTAAACTTTTCTATTGGCCATTTTCGTTTTTTTTTTTTTTTTTTTTCTGGAACAGGATAGGTAAAGTTAAAAATTCATAATAAGATAAAGTGTAATTGTATAAACTATAAAATATAGAGGTTATTTTATTATTAATTTTTATTAATGTGTGTCCTACAATTAAAGGTATCAATAATATTTTATAAATAACGAATAATATAAATTTGATGTTTTAGTATAATATTCAGTATTATAATATTCCGTGTCATTATCTTTTTGTTTAAAAATACCTGTATTATATTCTTCTTACATAATATATAGAATCAATAAAAATAAATTGTACTGTCGCCAAAAACTTAATATATTACTAGGTATATGGCGAAAAAAAGACGGGACGTTTTTAAATAGGTAATTCGTTCAGTAACGTGCGCAAAAGGAAAAAGTATATGGGTTATATCACCCCTCCCCCCACATTTTGAAACATTAATAAAAAAAACTGTCCGTATCACTATTTTTTTTTAAATCCGCTGGAAATTACTGTATGGCACTGTAAACTTGTTGGCGCAGTGACTCACTGCATTCCACCGTGCAGTCTCGGGGTTCAAATCCCGAACACATTCAATTTATTTGCATGTTTTTCGTTTTTAATTTCGCAACTTATTCATTAATATAGCTGTCTCGCATGGTTTTGTCCATGCAATGTAAATAATTAAAAACAATTTAAAAAAAACGATAATACGTCTTCCCGTGTTCCTCCGTAACTCACAGTTTCCACCTCCGTACAGTTTTTGCCAAGTATTCATTTTTTTTTTTTGTTTTCTAAAGGGTATTTCCACGCCCGTTAAAACTTAACAATTAGTTAACATTTAATGTTACTGTTAAATATAGTTTTTCGTTGTTACATTACTGACCGTATAAACTGCAAGACTGATTTTCAAAAATTTGTTTCCAAACGAATAATACTGACAATCGGTCCGGAAGTCGTATACGGTTAGCGATAATGGCGAAAAATTCATTACATTTTTATACAATAATAAAATTTAATTTTAATTAACAATTGGTGTAAAGTTGTCGTGGGAAAGAGTATACCTTTAAAAAAAAAACAACTGCGGACAACAACCGGGTTCACTGTTCGGTGGGGAGGGGGTGAACACGGTGAATGACGGGGAAACAATTTATCGTTTTTTATTTTTTTTTCCACTCAATATTATGCACGAGCTAAGCAATACGGGACAGTTAACAACAAAAGTGACGGAGGAAATATTAATTCAAAACGACTATTTTCGGAGAGATTTGTTTATTTGTTTCGTTTGCAGTTTAAGATTCTAAATAGAGAAAAAGCTTATGGTTTTACAAAAATGTTTTTTTTTTTTTTTTTTTTTTTTTTATCTGTGTGCAGCTTTCTACTAGCAATTTAGCTCCAACTCTTAATGATAACAATGTTTCTAAAAGGAAATTTCACTATGGAGATACTTTAAAGATGTCATTTTTGGATTTTCCCAGCAAATGTGAAAAACTGGGATAAAACATAGAAAAACTGGGAAAAAGGTAGAAAAATTATGAAAGTTGGTACATCATTAAAGAAATTGTATTAAAGATAATACATAAAACCTATTTAACTATTTTACTACCAAATGACATATATATTGTTGACAAAGCGTTACTATCAACTGAACTCTGCTCAGAATTGTTTTTTTGTAAGCAATGGTTTATCGTTGCTTACAGATATACATTGAATTTCCGTCTATATCTTTCCTTCCCAACTTCCCACTTAAACTAGTAGCTGCACCCGTCTCTATTATCTTATTTTTTTTTTTTTTTAATCGTGTGTTATTAAAATAATGATTATGACCGAGAAATAACGAACATAGGTATACAGTTTTATACTTGCGTATTAAATACATTTGTATACAGAGTGATTCACTAAGCGTGCTTACCCCATTTGTTTGGTTAAATTGTTGTATATTATATTCAAATTCTGATTTTTAAAATGTTTAAGTGTTAAAGCTGATATTTTTGAATACCTAAATTTTTCACAATATTTAAAAAGTATCATATAGATATACCAACTTCGGTTTTTTAAATGAGAACCTATACTAAAAATTTCATTAATTTAGTATTAGTTTAAATACATTTTGGTGTTAAATTTTTTTTATTTCCATCAACATCGTCATACTTAAATGTTATGAAAAATCCAAGTACTCGAAAATATTGGCTTTTACTATACACTTAAAAATTCCAATAATCAAAATTTGAATATTTGCAAAACTTAATCAAAAAAACGGGATGAGCACGCTTAGTGAAGCACCCTGTATATATTATTATGCAGTGGCGTAGCGAGAGGGGGGATGTTTTTGTGTTCAAACACTTCCCTTTGACTATAATCATGCCAAAATTTATAATTTTGACTATATCAAACAATTTATGCATCAGATTTCTATAAGACGTGTTGTACAACGCATAGATAATTATTAAGTATATGTAATGTGTGTCATACGCGCACAATATAATTAAATAGTTTCGTCTAAACAAGAAATAAAAACTCCTCCCTTAAAAAAATTGTGTCTACGCCACTGTGCGTTAGTGCGTCGCACGACCCTATGCAAGCGACTAGGAGACACGTCGATAAAACATAATATACGCATTCAGGCGGTCATCCATCCGTGTATATACGATATTATACCTACTCGTACTTTGCCGAAGCGTTTCATATTATATGTGAGGCGACGAGGGATCTCGTGTCTCTGAAGGATTTCGCCGCCTACGTACAATACAAACTTCCCACAATAATAATTATCGTTATTGTATTATTCAAAAGTCGCAAAGTTAATATATAACGGGGTGTGTCTGTAGCGCTTTTTGCGTAAGACAGGTATACGTATACAATATAATGTATAAGACTTTACGAATTTGTCACGATTAAATATTCCTGCAGTGCCGGTAATCCGACCGTATGTGGTATACAGACGATATTAAATGCGTATGTTGAATTGTATGAAATATCTTAGGTCCCGGGGAGCAAACGTTGAAGTCAATTGTGTAAACTTTTCAAGCGAATTGAATTTTGATAACACCCTCGCTGTTGCTATTTTAGACAAAACAATTAGGTGCGCGAGATAAAATGCCAAAATATAAATAAAGGTCGTCTTTCCATTGGCCAACGATGGGTATATGGGACACACTATGTTTATCAACTGGTTAATTTCTTAAAAGAACAATAAGATATTTATCCGTTTGGATATAAAATAATGTTTAGTGAAATCCCCCCAAATATCCAGCATACCTATAAAAAAAACATAAAAGACTATTGGTTAGTGGAAGAGTAATAAAAACATAAATAAATCGTGTCCAGTAGTAAAAATATATTTCGATGAGAGCTATCAATATATCATTCAAAGTAGATTTGCAATTTTATGACCCTTCCCTACTCTTCCGGTCAAAACTTTAAACAGTAATAACTCATAAACCATAAATTTAATGTTAGTGTAGTGCATTATACGAATTTATTAATGAAAACCCCTTGGAAAATCAATAAAATGACCTACTTAAAGTACCACCCACGTAAAATTTCTTTGCATAAAACGTGATACACTTGAAAATTGGAGCAAGAGTTCTGAGAGAAAAGTTTTTCAGAAAGAAAAAAATAAACATCATTGTAAAACTAGTTCAGAATCCGAAAAATGTCGCTCTGTATTGTGTCTGTAATCTATATATCTATATATATGTTTATATATATTTATAACTATCTTTGTTCCATTTATTAAAAGCTAAATTGCGCCCAGACTTTTATCACTACAATCAGTTTAAAAAACCACTCTAATTCCTGAGTTTGAACTCATTCGGTCTAGAGCTCCACTAATAAGTGTCAAAAATAAGTGGATTAAATGAATATATATATATATATATATGTATATATTGTAAATAAGTAACAGACATAATACAGAGCGAGTTTTTTAGTTTTTGAGTGGAGCGAAGAAGCTTATAGTAATACAAAGATATATATATATATATATATATTTATTTATTTTTTTTTATCTGTGTGAAACATTTCTACCAGAATGCTTGCTCAGATTTTTAAGGAAGGGACCTTTTCTGAAAAGAAATCGGTGTGGTGAGGTACTTCAGGGAGTTCATTTTTCGATTTTCTCAAGAGTTTCGTCATCAAATTTGAAAAACCAAAAAAAAAAAAATGGGGTTTTTGTTAAAAATGTTTTTTTTTTTTTCAATAGTTGTTGTATTCTTTATCTTTATTTTAAAACCATTTTTAATTCTTCACCCCTACTTCATATACCTTAATTCAATATCTTTAAGCCTGGGCGTCATTACTTACAAAGGGGTTGAGAATGTTAGTTAGGAGGTCACCAAATACCATAAGTATCATGAATACTGTATCAAACGATTTTTGAAGGGGTCGTCTTGCATGAAAAAAAAATATTAAGGGGTTCGTAAAATCCTCAAAACCACTGTTTTAAATAAATACATACTTCTGTTTTTTCAAATAGTAACCCTTTTTTGAGAACACATTTGAATAGTATATATATATATTTTTTTCCTATAAATTTCGATATGCTTAACACTAATATCAAATTTACCGTTTATGAGTTATAAAAGTTTCGACCGGAGGATTAGGGAAAGGTAGTAAATTTCGTAATTTAAATGATTAATAAATAATAACTCTCATCGAAATATGTTTTGTTTATTGTATTTCAAAGAAGATTTCTTAAATGCAAAATAGGCGAGAGAACTATATCTAAATGTTTTGCCTGAATGTTGCACTATACCCTACTAGAGAATTAATTAATTTTGATGAATTTCTGAAACGACACGGCCAGTAGTTATAAATAATAAATTGCGACCGTACCTATTACTACATTTTGTTCTACAAACATGAATATTAATACCGAATATTATTATTTCGAAATTGTTTAATTACCTGTCAGAACTATGTTGACTATAGTATTTTGTATATGTGTATACATAGAAGATGGAGTGTAATAAAATAATAGTGGGATTTGAGCTTTATTATGATTTTGGAACTATTTTTTATTTGTAGAAAATTTAATATCTCACTGCAATATATCGAATTTGTTTCGCCAAATTTTTTGATATTTTAATTTTATGAAAATTTAAATTTCAGTGCAATTGTTTGTATATTTATAAAAACTGAGGAGGTAAATTTGTATTGGGTGACAAATGAAACGCTAACACGTTCGCGGTATTATAAATTGTAATTTTGAATTCAAATTCACTACGAAAAATTCAATTCTTTTAACTGTACAAATACTAATAATACAGTGTTCAACAAACCGTTTGATTAATTGAACAGTATATTTTAGTTTTTTAAATTGTTCTGCTATTAATTAGGATGTAGTTTTTATTTTTATTTTTGTGGTGTATTTTTTTTTTTTTCAGGGCAACTAAACAGTCAATTTCCATCGCTTTTTAACGAAATAAATTTACAGTCCCAGTAACAGTAAGTTTTAAATCGATATCTCAACATAATATAAATAATAATATATAAGTCGTTATAATATTTCCCCGTGTAAATCACAAGATATAATAAGTTTTAAACAAGCTATACACGAAAGGTTATAAACTTTAGTTCAAAAAACTATTTTCTTTGTAAAGTTAACTATATATATACAGTCTATTTTATACATTATTATTATTATGATTATGTTAAAACATGCAAAAAAGTAGGTATAAAGGTAGTGTAAAGCACATCAAAACCACGAAAATAAAATAGCGAGCGTAAAATAGGTAGGTAGATAAAATGCAAAACAGCGAACGTTTAAAACGAACAAAGTTTATTATTTTTGAACAACCGTAGTTTTTTGGAAATTAATTTACGTAAAATGCTAGTCATAATTCAATCATAATAAACAAAAACACCCATGGGCAGCAAAGTTCACTAAAATCTAGACTTCTAGAGTTTCCTCCAGTCAACTTGCTGCCATTACAAAATAAATGTTTAACTTTTACTTTCTGGCACTAAAATATGATGGGTGGATATATCAAATCAACTCATCTAAAAACATTATAAGGTTTCCAACCAATGTACCTCCACATAATTAAATCCGATCCTCGGTTCATTTCTAACCACACTTTTTATGAAGACCTACTTATTGAAACATTTGAGAATTTAGTCAAAGCACATTATAAAAAATTCCACTCAAGACCATTTTAGTAACCCAAACTATTGATCTCTAGTCAACACACGATTATTACACGTCATCATTCCAGCTAATCTCCTACATCGTTTCAAATGACATTGGTGCCGTGGTCTTTTAGATCGAATAGATGTCACTGTCCTAGGTTATAATATGGTCTAGGCCTTTCTTTAAGTATACCCATTGGATAACCTCCCTACTCCCAAACACTAAAAGTGTTTTTTTTTTATACAATTAATTTAATATAGGGGTATTTAAAACTCGGTAGTCCTGTGCAAATTTAAACTTTGAGTTTAAATTGAAAAGTGTTGTAAGATGAAACCCCCGAAAGGCGCATTCTTGTGGAAAATAATTTCACCGTGTATGTATAAAATATCATAATCTGGCTTCATTTAACTGGTCTGAAGAGTATACAAATCTAATAAACATCATCCTACAGGGCAACAATATGGTGCAGAAATTCATATTGAAATATTATCACTTCAATCAGTCTATAAATAAACTTTAATTTCCGAGTTTGAGCTTATTTGGTCCAGAGACAGTTGCTTGAAATTTCCAACAGTAGAGGGGAAAAGGAAAAATGATATAATGCACTCGCGATGATGAATAATAATATTATCATAAAAGATTGTTTACCTATATATTATATTTTTGTATCGTCTTGTTTTTTAAGCCGTAAATCAATATTATTGATAAGGTATAATATAATACAGCGCAGTTTTGTGTGTCCGTCTATAAACTAGTCTAGACGGTTAATTTGATTAATTCAAGTACACACTATACAACTGATAAATACATCTATATTATACACAGACTTCTTTTAGCGGGGTTTCGCTGTTATTTATTTTAAATTCTGAGTGGAGCAAAGAAGCTTATAGTTTTACAAAGATGTTTTTTCCTGTGGACAACTTTTCTACCAAAGAACTTACTCCGAATTTTACGTGTAGCTATTCGCTGTTTCTATGTTCTTTAGGTGTATTAGTTTTATGGTTTTAAAAAAAAAAAAACTCTATGGAAATTTTTTTTTCGCTGCTCGTATTATGCCGGCGACAGATTTAGAAATTCATTAAAAATTGTATTTTTTACGCTTCGCGAAAATAATATTACTACGCGTCGTTAAAATAAAAAAAAATATATTAAGTACAATATAGATGGATACCTGGTACGAAAACGAAGTCACGTGGTTAATATGCGGATACGCGGACGATTCCAACTGCAAATTTCCTTGTAAAGAGGATAACGCTTTGGTCGAACGATCGCTGATTTTCATTTCGAGTTTTATCGTGTCCAGCGTAACTGCCTTGTCGAACGTATATTCGAATATTAAATTCAACGCGGTCGACGCGTCGTTGATTTTTATATAACCGACAATCGTCGAATCGAATTTAGTGGTTTTGAACGTCAGGTCGATGTCGCACTGGGATATGCCTTTTTTCTCCACCCATTTGTATTGGCCTGTGATTTTCGAAAAACGATTCTTTATTATTTTTCGTACAAATTATTTCGCGTATAAAACTTTATCGCATAAGTTTAATATGTGTAATCGCATAATTTCGTTGATACACTATATGAGTAATTCAAATTCAATATTTTAAATATAACTAGAATTAAAAAAAATAAAAAATTAATTCATACAATATACCAGCGATTCCCATACCGTGCGGCGCGCCACCCAATGGAGGCGCGAGCGCTTAACAAGAGAGTCGCGGCGCGCGGTTGGAATTTTGTACGTATAATTATTTTTAGATTAATTATGTGTCCGATGACAGTTTTTTAGGAACAATCATCTTATCTTATCCATCCGATTCTTCACAACGAATGCAATTTTCTTCATATTCACTTTTAGGATATTGAAAGAGTATTAAAGATGAATATCCTGAATTTAGCAACAAAGCTTTAGGTACATTAATACTATTTACCACATCATATTTGTGTAAATCAGGATTTGTAGCATTAGCCGTATTAAAATCAAAATATCGGTCCAGACTCAACGCGGAAAAAAAAATGCGTGTTGCAGTAACTACGTTAATTCCTAATTTTGAAAAATTAATAAACGAAAAACAAACGCATTGTTCGCATTAATTATTTTGTATAAAATAAAATAGTTTACTGTTTACTGTTTACTGTTAACTAATAAATATTAATTATTAAATAATTGTATTTTATTAAATATTCTTTGTGGGAGGCGTTTTTTTTTATTTTTAGGGAGCCTTGAATCAAAAAAGTTTGAGAACCGCTGCAATATACAATATTTAAACTGTTTTACGCAGAAACAAATGGACACCTAATACTTTGGTGTTATTATTGAAGTGCTGTATTAAAAGAAAAACAGTCAATACTGATCACTGATAGTTGGTGCCGTTGTAGTTGGGAAGATAGAATATGCAGCGTTATTTACTAAAATATACTGTACGCAAACGAAAAAAACGATTCTGAATGAAATAATATTATGGTCGTGATTTTTCCCTTGTTGAAATCACAGGAATGAACAAAAATCAAACATATACGTAATGGTATAGGGGCTAAAATTTTCGATAAATATTTCAAATAAATTAGTTATGTACTGCGTCAAAAAATTTGAGTATTTGCTTAACATACAATTTTTTTTTTAATCAGATAAAAAGCTAGTTTTTGAAAAAAATATTAAAATATTATTCAAATAGTGTACTATAGAGCGAAAAGTCTGCATTTCCTTAAAATTATAATATAACTTCTTCATTATAGTCATTCTAAAATGTAAAGGACAATAATAATAGGAACATAATATTATTACCTTCGACTTCGGCAATTCTTCTGGCATTAATGTCCAGGTATAATTTCGGTAAATATAAACGACCGTGCTTTTCGTCTTGGATTTTTAGTTCCATTAATAAATCGATATGTTTTACGCTGTTAATGTCCAACGAGAACGTCATCAGTTTGTGCAATGCGGAATTTTTATAAAAACCTGCAAATTAAATTATTGTCAAATAACTCTACAATATTACTCAATAAAAGTTATTTATATTCTTCAAAATGAAACCTAGCGCTTGAAGTTGAATGGTTTTCCCGTGAACCAAAAATGTGAAATTTTGCGTCTGAGAATCAATTTCCATGAGTGCTTTCAAATAATGTTTGACTTGCGATCCGGGAGTTTCGTATACAAAGCTGATTGAAGAGTTTTTCTAAATGTATAATTTTATGTGATGTAGGTAAATAAAAGTGTGGTGTTTTAATTTGCATAAAAAAAAAAAAAATTAATGAAAACGCGCAATTCACAATGTTATGTTCGCTTACTTTGTTGGCGAGCCATTTATATTCCATTACGTATTTATTGACTTTAACGTCCGACTTGAGTAGATAAATGTTCAATCTCAAAGGGCCGTTGAATAGCACCATAGGTGACTTGATTATTTCAGTAACGTTGGGCAGTTGATAGTTTGTGTACAATTTCAGCCCCATCATCTCTTCGAGAACCGGTAGACTATACGGTAATGTACTAGAAGGTACCACCGAATTTCGTTTCTGATTGACTTCGATGTCTAACTTATGGTTTTCTAAAAACAACTCCGATCTAAACACACAAAGTATACACGTAATAAACGAAATATTGTGTATTACATGGTAAAGTCAGAGTTCATTAGGTACAAATAGATATTGAATTGAATAATATTTAACATTGAATAATACTTTCTAAGTATGCCCGTGTAAAAACTAAAAAATCGTATCCAAAATACGAATTAAAATATAAGATTCTGTATTAAATGATATAATATCATTTTCACATAATAAAAAATTCAGTTTTATAATGAATCAATGAATCTCGAATGGATTTATTCTTTAAATGTATACGTACTCTATGCTAATAATATCCGATTTGGTTTTCGGCAAATCGAAAACGATATTCACAAATTTGTATCCTTTGATTTCGGTGGTGCTTTCGAACGCGGTCGATGTGTACAGTTTTGATTTTACTTTGGCCTGAGTCGTCTCGTAGTGAAAATCCATAGTCATCGAACCTTCCAAATTGAGAGCCAAACTGTTCGGTAAAAATCAATACTTTGTTTTATTAAAAAGGTACAGCAAATATGATATTCATTCATAGTACATAATAACGTGTTAAAATTGTGATTAGATAAGTACCTATAATAACGCATATACACAGGTACGTTACAATATGTGTATTTTATACTCGTAATAATATTCACAAATAATTGTTTCAAATCTATTCGGTAGGTACCAACACAATTCAACATTAGTATAGACCAACTGTCTAAATTTTCAATACAATTATTAATAATTTCTATTTCCGGAATACAATTTTAGATTCAGAGTGTAGCGAAGAATGTATTGGTTTTACGAAAATGTTCATTATTATTTTTATACTATATAGAAAAACTCTACCAATATTCTTGCTTCGAAATATCCAGTAAAATAATATTTCTGAAAGACTATTTTCTCGGGGTGGTACTTTAAGAAGGTCATTTTTTTAAGTTTCCAGCTGGCTTTCATAATAATTGAGAAAAACCGGAAAGAAACGTAGGAAAACCGGAAAAATTTACAAAAATAATGCTTTTCATTATTTTCAATATGTTTTTGTTGTTTTTGTTGTCTCGTTAAAAACATTGGTAAGACTTGAAACTTGGACAAAAGACTTTAATTTTCTATTTCTATTCGCGGTGTAATTTTCAAAATATTTAAGCCATTTTTGAGCTATTTATAGACATTTTAATTTTTCGAGTTTTTTATGTAATTTATATTCGGTATTACAAAGTACCTTTGTAGATAAATAGTTTGACCGAACCGGTAAAGGCTAGAAAATATAAAAGGAGGTTCGTTATAAATTGTATTTAGTGTTCAACAAGAAATATTTGAGTTTATTGCAGAATTTTTTTTATAAAAATTGTAATATCAAATTTTGATGAAAATCATAAATAGTACGGTCTTTTAAAACATGCAACTAACTTCACTCAGAATCAATTTTCATTAGCATTGATTAACTATCAATTTAACTATTGCATACAAATAGTGGTACATTAAATTGTCCTCTATATTCAGCTTTCCAACTTATCATCTATAACAGTAGCCCACCCATAATGTCGTTTTTTTCTCTCTGGAACGTGGTTTTAGAATATAAGATCCATAATACAATTTTTAATATTTAGGGTTTTTTGGCAGCACTGATCGCATTTATTTTCCAATAAACGTAATAGTTAACACGTTTACTTTTTCGTTCCAAACACTGATCTTGTTTGTATTAAGAGAGACTTTTTATTGCAGTATATTTTTTTGTGCTAAAAGATCCAATATACTTAAATGTATTTTGGTATACTGAAAAAAAGGATACTGCTGATGGGTTTTGCCACTGTTTTAGGATAGAAGTTAGAAAGTAGAATGTATAGACTATTTAGTAATTTAATTTATATTTGTACGCAACAATAAACCGTTGCTGCAAAAAAACAATCGATTTTGAGCAAAGTATTATTAATAAATAGTACTTTTTCTCTTGTTGCCAAGGTAACCTAGAAATCAACGAAAATTGCTATTTTCATTAGGAAAAACACAAGAAATAAAAAACGAAAATCCTCTCATGCATCACCTAAATCAAAAATTCTACATGAAAGTTTATAAAAAGTGTTTGATTTGTACAAGTTTTTTGTTAGAAATGTTGTTTTAAAAATACAAAAAAAAAAAAAAGATCACCAATATATTTTTATAAAAAAAACCAAAATAATGGCAAATTTAAAGGTTATTCGTGTACAAAATATTTGAAACATCAGTATTTTTAAATGTCAAGCAAGAATTTATCAGTACAAATAACATTTAATATTGATTGATGACGTTTAAAACAGTTATTCGTTTATTTTAATTAGTTATTATTAAATGTTAATCTTACAAAACCACGGGTTGCTATCCATCATATTATTTATGTTAAAATTAAAAGGTACTCTATTTGTAGTATATTGGATATGCGTGTAATTAAGATGTCTCAAATCTGTTTGTGCTTCGTTTTCTCGGGAGGCTGTAATGCACGCACAGACTTCCCACACTCAGATTAGTGACGAAAATGCATTTACTTACCTATCGATTTTTATTGCAGAATATCACGAGAACAAAACGATACACTGGTATTTCAAACACACACACGCATAATATTGTTATTTCCCAAATCAATTAATTACTAATCATTTCAATCGCCTGTTAATACTGCAGTCGGTACAATAATTGAACCGTTCCTAACAGTATTATGAACCAGAATGTATTATTAATTGGTATTGCGTCACTATAAATATTACACTGTTGATAACGGTGCGCCCGTGCTGTAGCGGATAGATTATTGTTCTGACGCGAATTGCATTTCAACTCGATCCGCACAATATAGACGACCCGTATCTATTGATATGCATTACAACGCAAATAACGTATATGCGTTATAGGTACCTACCCTTATCCAATCTCCCGTGGTATAATACGGTGATAATTGCATAGAATTATATTCTGTTATGTGGCACGGTGATAGTCGAATATCGAATAATAATCGTATTGATCACTCGCGCTCACACGTCGTACCCGACATTTATCATCCGGCGAATGATAATTACAATAATAACAATAATAGGTCATCGAACGTATCGAGTACGTCGTTAGAAAAAATACGGGTGTAAAATATCGCGTGGCGAGGTTGCGGCAGAAAAAAAACCAAAAAAAAAAACAAACCGCTATACATAAAAAGGAAAACGATAATCGCGCTGTGCACACTACATAATACGAGCGCGCAAGTGCACGTACAGACGGGTAGGAAAATATTAATTTTGCGTATTTACCTCGGATACAGTTTCGTTAACAGTTTGAATTCTCCGAAGTTCTTGAAAGCGTCCGCGTTAATGTAACTCGACAGATTTACGTTTACTACAGAAGTACCGACGGCGTCTAATATCAAAGGCATGCCGATTCCGGTAGGCACGACGTATTTTAAATCCATAAACATCGTGGACCGGTCGTATTTAAAGTCCTACGCAACACGTTATGCATTTTATTTGGTGATTACATAACAATATAATGCAATGTTAAAACGCCGTTGTCGTTATTAAATGCGCGCGAAAAAATAGAATAACAGCGTCAGTATGCTATTATTACAATTACCCGTCCGTCCATGAAACTTTTCATTATGTTGTACACGTCAAAAGACCGTAACGCTTTGTTGATTTCGTCCACGCCGTTTAGTCGCAAAAATTTCACTTCGTTCCCGAACACTTTGATCGCCAACGATATCTATATTATAATAATAATATTGTAAACGGGCTAAGAAAAATAACGGACGCGAGTTTTCCAATCGTGAAAATAGTTATTACACGTTATTGCCGTCAGGGATGCGAATTCAACGCACTAAAAAACTATTAAATATGCATAATATACGACTATAATATAATATATGAACTAAAAGCCGTCGAAATACGCGTAAAATATGCTCTTGCAGTTGCGACTGTTGTTAAATGCACATGATTTATCATCACACTGGAGTACCCGAGTAGACATGGTTATGGTACCCAATGATATTTTAAATTATTCGAAACTATAAGTAATATTATTTTTAAAAAACATTAACAATTTACAATTACATTTTTTTTTTTTTTTTATTATTATAATGATGAGAAATTTAAAAAAAAAAAGTTTTGTCAAAATAGGGGATTGATAGTGGTCGGATATTGGAAGTTCAAACCTTCTAATAGCTAATTTTTAGAATTAGAATAATTTTTAGAAATTTCATTATTTTGGTTTCACGTGGGACGTCTATACGGCCATACGGGTGTGAGAAGTTAAAAATACGCATTTCTCCCACATAATATTGTTTAGTTCGCATTTAAATTGAACTAACTTTTTATCATTTCAATCCGCTAATAAAAAAATTTGAATTCCCGAGTTTAAGCTTTTTCGGTCCAGAGGGAGCCGCTAAAAGTGTCCAAATGTACTGGGAAAAAGATATATATTTATAACAGACACAACGCAGTGCATTATTCGCTATTATTGGGGAAAACTCTGTATAAGAAAAAAAAAAACATCAACACGCAAATGGACTGAATTCACAGCCCCGATGTTAGCTGGTAGATACTAATATAAAATTATCACCGACCTTTGGCGGAGGCACGTTTTCGGAAATAACGTTCGGCAATTCGTCTATCCTTTCCTTGAGGGTTTTCGGCAATATACTGCGCACGAAACGCAGCACTTCCATACCTTTTTTAACGCGGTCCGCGCTAAACACACCACCGGGCTTGAACAACGCCTCGACGTAATTTTCAAAACCTTCCGCATACACTTCTACCTAATCAAAATAAACGATCGTTATTACTGTTGCCACTCAAAATGCTACTGTTCAAATGTATAAGTACCTACCTAGTCGGAAATAAATAGTAAAACGAAAAAATATTAAAATGCATTAAGTACCTACCTATATTACCGACTGCATTTAATGTGTAAAATTAATTGTTTTTAAAAAATGTAATTAGGTACCATTCCTAACCTTTTGTATGTTTTATATTAAAATTAAAAAAAAAAAAAAAAACTCAGATCAAGTGAATGCGAGTAATATAATGTTCAAAAAGCGAGAATGACCGAGACAACGGACATTTTATTGTTGTGAATTTGTGTTTTTCGGAAAATTCCGTGCTGCTGCAAATTTTTATGCGTAGCATACACTATCGTGCAAGATCATAGTATTTCAATACTTTTTATTTTAAACGTAAAAAAAAACCGTACCTGTGTCTACATATTATGTATCTAACACCTTTAAATAATTTCCATTGTTTTAAAAACAGGTAGGTACGTAAGTTACGTACAAAATATCATGAACATGTTACGAAATGAATTTCAATTTCGAATAAATTAAAACGGTTTTATCATTTGATTAGATTTCCAAAGAGTTAATATTATATTCTGACCGATATAACTAAGGAAATGTATCTGTTTTTCTAAACAACCTCTTGTTATCTACCAAAAATCTTGCTTCAGTCATCAAATACAGCTGTGGTTTCCAAAAATTATATTTTGTCGTCTATTCGGTGCATTGAAGTCATTTTTTGATTTTTTTTTTTAATTTGTTCAATAAAAGGACGAACAGTAAAAACATCAAACACTGGGGATATTTAAGCAATCGTGATGTATGTTATTAATTTGTAATGTAAACGTAATTTTAATAAAACATGCTGGCAGTTTTTGTGATTTTAATATTTATTTAAAATTGTACTAACTTAAATAAAACTAGTTTAAGAAAAAACGTTAATTTATCCAGCTTTGTTCATTTTGTAATTTTTTAACTTTTAAAATACCAACCACGTGTATTGCTTGATATTACAAATTCAAATTTCCCTTATAAGAATCTGTATGTATACTTACTTCAAATACATTTATGATTTCTCCGAACAGAGTTAATGTGATATTTGACGTAAACGATCGTGGTATGTAAGACTTTGGCGAAAATATTACATTACTATCAATAGCTCCACCTTGGAAAAAAAAAACAGCATTCGAAATAAAATTAAAACATTTAACACTTGAATGGCTAACTTACCAACACCGTATTCGGTTAAGAAGAACGAATATTCGTAATTTCTCGAAAACTTCCGTAAGTCGGTATTAAATTTCTTATTTATATCTCCGGACAACATGGTCTGTAGTTCTAAATAATAAGGCACAGAAGTCTTTTTCAGGTTTTGCAAATGTGTCCAAACAAACGAACCGACTATAAGACACAGAAATAATTTGCATTGTTCATTATATGTTTATTAAACTACATGATGAACAATGAAGATACACTAAATGTAATACATTCGGAGATAATCAAGATAACCAAATAATGTTTACATATATACATTATTTACAGGGAGAAGGATTTCAAATATTTATATTTTAATGACATTTTTATGTTTTAGTATAAAAAATTAAAAACTTACTCCAACATTTAACTACCGAGACCAGAAAAAGAAATAATTTGATGTGGTTGTAAAGAGAAGTTAAGGGTTACAAAAGCCAGAGAAGAAAAATATTATTTATACCTTGATTGACTTCTTCTTGGTCTAATAGCGTTATTATATGTCTGACCACACTGTATATAGGACATCGCATAACCTGCAAATAGGCGGCAATACGGATCTCGGAATCCAACGACTGGTTGACGAAAAGGGCGAACATAATAGGTCTGGTTACGTTACAAGGGAATCGCCTGATGAAACACAATGTTTGAAAGTTATTTATTTTTTTTTATATTAATGTGCATATAATATTCTTTCTTACACACCTGTAAGCCTGAATACCCGATACTCGAATGTCTACAGTTAAGTCCTTGTTCTGGATAATCGAATTCAGTGTATCGATAACAGTGGGCGAGTAAAGTCCCGTATTTCCCAACGATTTTAGCCACATTATTGTCTGCAAATAATACATAAAAGATTTAAATAGATTTTATAAAACAATTCAATTTCGTTGGTATATCATGTATTTTCAAAGACATTGTTTATCATATTAAGTTTACCTCATCTCGGTTCTCTTTTATCAAAATGTTTTCTTTGATTTTTCGTTCCATGTACGCAGTGTCTTGAATTAATATAACGTTTTCTTTATAGTGTGGATGCAATTTGCAGTACGTGTACACCAATGAAGAAATACTCAATAATATATCCGAAGAAACGTTTTCTTTGTAAAATAATTGAGAAATTTCAGAAACCACTTGATCGTCGGGTCTAAAATTGTATAGTGCGCATTAAAATTTTAGCTTTTAATTATATCAAAATATCGAAAAATGTAATAATTACATCAATTGCCTACCAATATACACTTTTCTTGTATATGGTAGAATAAACTATATATATATATATATATATAATCGTGTGGATATTTTGATGTTTGTTTAATTGATAAAAGCAAATTGAAAACTGTTTAATATAATATTTACCTGTCAAACATGGCTATTGCCAACAACCACTCTGTAGAAGTAGATTCACTAATAGTCCCATTCCATAAAATGTCTTTCATGAGAATCACCGCGGAGGTAGTTCGGACATAAGGTAAAGCACTTTGTAAATGTTTGCTTAAAATAAAACAAAACCACAATAATTACTTATGATAGGATACATCGAGTTTTTTAATTTATATCTGTGTATGCCAGGGTAAATCATTGGTAGCAAAACGTGAAATTGAGCAAAGTTTGGTTAAACGTATTTTCAAATGCCTTGTAATTAATATTTATGCTTGTTATTATTATTTTTATCAAAAAAACTAATGAATTACACATGATTTTTTTTACATCAAGTTCCACCTATGATGAACTTTGTGCAAAACGTTCAAGCATTACTGCACGGCCAAAACAATTTTTTCCACATAAAACCGAAAAAAACTGAAAATTTCAAATGCCTATAGGCTATAAATAGTTTTTTTAAAAAAAAAAGACTAATAAAAGTTTTATGTGAAAATTTCAAATCTCTATGATTATTTTTAACTGAATCACAACAAAAAATAAAATTAAAAATAATCAAACTGTATCGTAGTCAAAAAATGGCATTTTAAAATAAAAAAACTAAAATTAATCAACAATAATATTCGAAAATGTATTTATTTTTGTATTTCGCTCTATCTCTATAGATTAGTAGTTCCCAACCTGGGAGTAATTACTTCCCAAAGGATAATACACCATTTTTTGAGTGTTAAATCTAATTAATTTAACTAATCTTTTTTTAAGTACTTTAACCTATTATTATTAACATTGCATCAGTCTATAATTGATTGTAATATTATTTTTAAAAACTTTTTTTTTGGGGGGGGGAGAGAGGGATATTTTTTAATATCTAACCTAATGTATGGGTAATAGTTTCAAAATGGTTGAGAACCACGGCTATAGGTAGAGATAGTAGGTATAAATGCGTTTCGAATATTAGCGAAATGTGTCGTTAAAGGTTTCCAATATACTATCATTATTACACTGCTGTCGTCGCAACATTTAAATTGTAGTAACATGAAAATACGAGTATATAGTTAAGAAAAAGTTTAACTGTGTACAATATTTTATCATAAATTTGAAAAAGTAATACTTACACCGCGGACGTACACAAATCGGTTTGCGAACGGAAATAGAGGCCTTTTAACGTGTTGTATGTCAATTTTCTGGCCGCTTGGATGACCTTGTAAAATTCACTGGGCGTGTCTGGGTTAAATTGTCCCTGAATATGGGATAAAATTATTATGGTTATGGTGGTAGTTCGTATACAAAAACTAAATAAATCAAAAATATTATTCGTTTGTCAAATTAGTTTCCACACGTACTTCGCTCATTGCGCATACATTTTTAATCAGTTCGACCGTTTCTGTTGTATCCGTTGAATCCGGATTACTAATGAGCTTGTGATTATACAACAGAGTCTGTCTAGATTTAACTTCGTATGCTATTCAAATAAAAAAAAAAAAAAAAAAAATCGTTTGAGCATTAATTAAAACGTATTAGTTCGCATTAGTCAGTTGAAAATTAAGTTCAATTTACATTAAATGGTAATTTAATTTGTTTTAAACAAATTTTATTCTCCTAACCTTTACCTACACAATACTACAAGCTGTACTAACACACCAATATGCAGTTTAATATACACAATTCTATTATAATTCCGAATTAAAATATAGATTATCTTTTATTTTATTATTTTTCAATGGTAAATAATAAGAAAAAATGTGTATTATTTTTATTCTAACATAAAGCATATTACACGTTCCATAAAATGACATTTTTTCAAGACTGGATAGTATCTATCCATTGGGTACTAAATAGCAAGAAAGTTAGAAGTTTAGTTAAGAGAAACTTTTAACTCAACCAGTAACATTTGTTCATTGTATAACTGCAACATAATGGCGTTAGATTTAAAATACTAAAGTTACTTACGTCTATGCATATAGATGTAGGTACACTAGATAAATATGATAATAATGATAATATAATAAAATATTAATGTAAATGAAAAATAAATGTATTGTTATTTTCCTTAGTAATTTCCTTCTAATTATGATGATATTTCATCAACCAAATTTGAAACTTACTAAGTTATTGTGTTTCATAAGAATAGTAAGTAACTTAAATTTGTAATTAGCTTCTTTTTCTCTTTCTATTTTTTGAGTATTTTAACTTGAACCAGTTAGACTAACTGCTTGTCCAGGCTTTCTGTTTTTCTAAATTAATATTTTTTAATAATATTTATGATATTATTTTGTACAATGTACAATGATAAACATATTTACACAAAAAATAATAATTTAATTAATTGTCTATAATTTTTAAACAATGTACGATATTGTACATTGAAACAGTACATATGCATACCTACCTAAAATCTTACAACGGCAAAGAGATGCCCACGCAGTAATTAATTATTAACATCAAATGTTATTTGATGTAGGTTTATATTATTATATTCATGCCATACTATTCTCTCATATTAAGTGATAATTAATTAATTAATAATATACCGACGCAAAAGGCGGTTATAAAATATGAATACTTCAGACATTGTATAGGTAGGAACTAATAGTAAAAGTAGTTATAAATACTTACTGTGCGGTTGTGTCACACCGTACGAAGACTTTTCTTTGATTAATACCATTGTTTGAAATATTTTCGTTGTCGAACTATTCGTCTCGTTACTGGCAAATGGATGGAACGCGTGCTTTTCTTGACAATCGATTTTCACGGTAATGTGATGATCGATGTAGTGAAAACAAACAAACAACGATTTCACAGGAGACCATTTATGATATTTCTGAATATTGGAATAGTAAAAAATATCATTGGAATTATCTATTTTAATTAGTTTTGGTAAATTGTTTGGATAAATCAAAAATCATTTATATTCAGGGTTGATCAATAAGACACCCATTATTGAAAAAAGTATTAACTATTTCGGATTTATTTTTTTTCACTCTTATTTTTGACGACACAACTGTCTACTTTAAATTCCATGAATATTGGATTTTTAGTTTAAATAAATGTTGGTGTTAAAATGGTGTTTAATTTCAATCACCCTGATAACGATGTATTTCACTTTTAAGTTTGGGTAATGGACGAGTTGAGAAGCTCTGTCGCAAAATCGACTACTTTAAAGTATTTTTTAAAGATTGATCACCTTGTATAAAAGTACCTTAGTCTTTAAGATTCTGAGTGGTGTGAAGAAGCGTTTGGTTTACAAAGATATTTATTTATTTTTTCTGTGTACAACTTTTCTACCAAATATCTTGCTTCGATTTTTAAGTATAACACTTTTTCTGAAATGAAATCGGTGTGAGGAGGTACTTTGAGGAAGTCATTTTTCGATTGTCACTGCTATCGTTAACAAAATATTAAAGTCATGTTATATAAGTTTTGGAAGTGGACATACCCATTAACAGAATCAATCAGAACTTTTATTTCAACAAAATCACAGTCTTCAATTATTTCGTAATAAATAATTATTGTTATAATATATTTCAATTAAATTATATTAACTACTAAAAATCGATTTGTTCTCATTAAAAAAGTTATTTCAATATCTAATCAGCAGCTTTATCTATCGAATTATTTATTTATTCATAATAACACCCAATAAATTCAATTTCATTAGTGCAGAACAAAGAAAATTTTTGAATTGAAAACTCGTCCTTAATATTAATCCATCCACCTAATGAAACGTTTACAGCTATTGCACTGCACCATGTTTTTCTGTACTAGAACCAAATTACAAACTATTATAGACTAATAATTTCAACTTAAATCAATGAGATTCAATTAGACTATAGCTCTTCACCAAAATTAAATCCTTCATAATCTGGATCATAATGTATACGCACAAAACAAATTTTAAAAAAATAATGTGAAAAAAAAAACCTAAATATATACAAAAAATGTTGCATAAATATTCCATATTGGTTCCGAATAAAAACAATTTAATACATATATTAAAATGTAAAAGGTTGACTGATAAAAACAAGTTCTTTAGTTCTTTTGATTTTCAATAATTGTTGTGCAGATCATAATTATATAATTATTAACGTTCCATAAATGTCCATAATCGAAAACGAAATATTATTGTTTTATTAAAACACAATATACTCAAATGTCCAAATTAAAAAAAGACGAACATACTTTGCATGTGGGTGGGCCATTGTTTTAGGTGTGAGGTTAGGAAGCTTATGGGGTAATTCAATGTACATATTAAACAACAAATAACCATTGCTAACAAACAACGATTATAAGCAGACGTCGTTTGTTAGTGTTGTTTTTTTAAACAATATATATATGTCATATTATGATAAAAAAGGTTATAAATGCATTATAATATAACTATTTTCTTCAATAATATTAATTTGATATTTTAACTAATTTCACGGTTTTTCCTATTTATTATGAAAACAGTTGGACAAATAAAAAAAATGACCTCTTTAAGGTACCTCCCAAGTCCGATAAAAGTTTCGAAAAAGTGCTATCATTTTAAATCAGAGCAAAATTTTTTGTTGGTAGAAAAATTGTTAAAAAAAAATACTCCATTGTAAAACCAATACATTTTATGTCCTCTTCAGAATCTAAAAGACACCTAAAACTGCTGATGGAAGTACCACTATAGTAGGTGAGAAAAAAATGACACATATTATTGTAAAACCCATATATTCCTTAGTATCTAAAAAGGAAAATAATGGCTAAAGCAATATTATTATTATTAAAGAAAAATAAATCATCATATAAAAGTTTAAAAACCATAAAGTAACCAAACAAAAACTAATTGTATTTTAGAATTTTGAGTGGAGCGAAGAAGTTTTATGGTTTCACAAAGATGTTTATTTTTTTTCTGTAGACTACTTTTTTACCATAGGACTTGCTCCGATTTTACGTGTAGTACCTTCTCTGAAAGTCAATCGGTGTGGAGAAGTACTTTAAGGAGGCTTTTTTGCTATTTTCTTAAAAATTTTCCGAGCAAATGTGAAAAACTAGGGGAAAAAATGTAAAAACCAAAAAAACTTAGGGAAACCGGGAAAATCGGTACATCAAACAAATATTTTTAATGAGAATACATAATGACTATTTAATTGTTTTATCATCATATCACATATATGTTGTTGACAAAACATCACTATCAACTGAATTCCTCTCACAATCGTATTTCTTTAGCAATGGTTAATGGTTGCTAACAGAAATGCATTTAATTATCCATAACAATGGCTGCACCTGTCCTCATTATTCTAGGATGTCTTTTTTTTCTTTTATTATAGGTAACGGTATGTTAAACTCTGTGGTTCATAATTATCTCGATTAGAGTTAACGTAAAAGACATACTAAAATAATATTATATAATGTTATAAATGTCGATAAAATTATTCAGTATTGTTTTAATTGAATTTTTTAGTTTTTATAAAAACTGCCGTTAGAACGTCATACTGGAAAGTCAATTTTACAGGTTTGTGTGAGAAATAATGTCTAATAATATATTTTATAGGTGAATCAAAATTCGAAAACTTACGCTTTGGAAAACATATGATGATGTCGGGATTATAGAGTGCATGTGGTATCTCTCGGTACATTCTGAAATATCTTTAACTTTGTCGACTATCATTTGCGTACCGTTTGACTTTAGAAATGTGTATGTTGTAGGACAAAATCCGTTAATGTCTCTCTGAAAAGATAAAAAAAAATATAAAATAAAAACCTACAAACAAAACCAAGTAAAGAAAGAACCTCAGCGACAATGTGATGAATATCAAATCTCTCCATTCGATTTTGGAAAGTGGAGAGTACAGCTTTTTTGATGTTTAACGCCCAAACAGGTTCGTTTTCTTCTGGACAAACCGTACTAATATGACCATTTTGAAATGAAAATCTATACAAATATAATAGGACATAATACATATATTTAGTAGAATTTGGAATTGAGAACAAGGTAGAGAACAAACGGCTATGGAAATAAGTGGTTGTTGAGGCAATGGTTTTAGATGGTTTTTAAAACGCCAAAAAAGAAGAAAAGAAGAAAAAAGATATATAGTTAGTATAAGAAGTTAATTTAACTATACTATAATAGATAGATTAGGATAGATATATATCTATCCTATTTGTGTTCGATAGTTTATATTTTTATATTAATTTTATCAACATTCATATTACTATCGCACAAAAGAAAAAAAAAAAAAAAGACGGATATACTTCACATGTAAGTGTAACCTGTCATGTTATAAGTGAGAAGTTTAAAAGATCGGATGTAGAGGAAAATTGAATGTATATCTGTTAGCAATGATAAAACAATGCTAACAAAAAGACGATTCTGAGTGGAGTTCAATTGATAGTAATGCTTTGTGAACAATTTTATGTCATATTATGGTAAAATAACTCACTATGCATTATATATTTTCTTTATTAATATTTGTTTAATATTGTAACAATTTGTCTGTATTTTCTATGTTTATCCCGGTTTTTCGGGTGTGGTAGGAAAACTCTTTGGAAAATCGTATAATAACCTTCATTTTCCCAGTCAGATTTTCTTTTTGAATAAGTGCTATTATCATTATAAATCGGAGCAAAATAGCTGATAGAAAAGTGGTTCACACGAAAAAAAAATAACATATTTCGCAACTAAAACCAACATTTCGTACATTTTCCCGTTTTTTACCGGTTTTTCCCTTTTTTTGACAAAAGTCTTGGGAAAATCGAAAAAATACATCTTTAAAGCACCTTCCCAAGAAAATTTTCCTTTCTACATCGTATACATCGGAGTAAGCTTTCTGATAGAAAAAGCGTTTACATAAAAAAAAAAAAAAGAAAACCCCTTTGTAAAACCAAAACATTCTTAGATTTACATATAGGTTTTAAAAATAATGTTCTTTACCAAAATTGTTTAAATGGTATATACAACTTCTTAAATCAATGTCATTTAATTTTACATTCTCAGTGGAGCGATAAATGTATTTACATTACAATAACAGTATATTTTTCTTTCTTGAACAACTTTTCTACCAGAAATTTTACTCTGATTTCCAAGTGCAACATTTCTTATGTAATTTAGGTCATTTTTTTATTTTCCTAGGGATTTTCATAATAAATTGGAAAATCCGAATGTAGGAAACTTATCATTTTTAAATCGTAAATATTACGGAATTTCAATACATGTATAATCTAACTCCCCGTAATCGTTTTTTAGTTAACGACGGTTTATCTTTAATACATTAATTTACCTTTAACAGTGGCTGCATCCGTCCACTTTTTTTTATTTTGTCAAATATTTTTCAATTTAATAAAAATAACATAATGATACAAAAATTTGTTTTATGATCAAATTTTCTAACTTAATAGTATTGGATTAAAAAAAATACTGATCACTATAATAATTAGACAGATCAATTATATCAGACACTAATTTAATAAAATTAATCCTAAAATGGTACATATGCATTTGGTCTATATTCGTAAACTTATATATTTATATATATATATAATATATATGCAGTATGCTTTGCCATTTTGTTTCATTTGAAGTAACTCTACCTCATATACAGGATTTTATAATATTTTCTATGCAAGTTCTTTAAAAAGTAATTTAAATCTCTAAAAATATACAGATCATTAGCTATCAGTTGTCTATAGTTATTATAACTGATTTGTATATATACGTGTATATAATATATATATATGTGTGTGTGTGTGTGTGTGTGTGTGTATGTGCGTAACATAAGATTGTTTTTTTTTTCTCGTATAATAGGAAAAAATCGAACCTCAACATATTTCTTTCTAATTCTTCGTAATGCTCTCTGTCCCCTGGGCGTAAATATCTTTCTTCGTCCACAATAGCTGTATCAACATTTCTCCTTTTAACTCCTTTGTGTATGCTGGTATCTGTAATCTATATATATATATAAAAANTTTAAACACACATAATTTTCTGAAAAAAATGTTGGACAATTAATCATGCGAATTGCTTACTATAACAGGCAGATCTCGAACAAACAGTATGCTTAGTCGTGGTATCTGAAAAAAAATACGCATAATACAGTTTAAATTCTAAAAGACATTAATTTTATTTTTTTTTATTACTGATAAGTATGCCTTGTAATCTCATGTCACATTTTTAAACATTTCTTTTAAGTCGAACCATTTTATCTACAGAGTACCTAGCAAATACAAATTATGTGAAAAAGCTCACAAAATTAAAATGTCTATAAATAGCTTAAAAACAGGTCAAATGGTTTGAACATTTTATCACTTCCAGAAAAATTCAATATAAGGTTTTTGTCAACATTTCAAATCTCTTTGAATATTTTTAACTGAATAAAATTAAAAACACAAAATTTAAAATAATTAAAGAATTATTTTCGTAAATTTTTTCACTCATTTTACCTATTTTAAGGTTTTGATTATAATTATGATAAAACTACAGAGAAAATCAAAAAAACTAATTTCTCACTTTCAAACAATATTACATATTCAACAAAAATTTTTTGTCGTCTTTAGTTTGGAGTAATTTTTATGTTAAAAAATCTAAGCCGTACAAATTTTAAATGCGCCATAATTTGAAAAAAAAAACTAAGTATGTTTCCTTTTTTTTCAATTGTGTACTATGAAAATTACTTCAGAAATGGCATTCTCTCTCAGAGGCTACATTCTAAAAGAATTAAAATCGATCTTTTATCGTGCTTTGATTGAGCATTATTTCTGGTAGAAAACATCGTCAACAGAAATAAAAAACAATGAACACGGTAACGTTGCGGTATGCCATAAATATTTGTTTTTTCCCTATAATTTTCTTTCGGTTTTTTCCTAATTATTTTAAAAATCTCTTGGAAAATCAAAAAAAAACTGTTACAGTGCATCAACTAGAGAAAATTACCTTTCAGAAAAAATGCTATGCTTGATACTCGATACTAAGATTTCGTTTCAAAAAGTTGTTCACAGACAGAAAAAAAAACACATCATATTGAAATCAATAGATCCCTTCCTACGCCTTGAAACTAAAAATAAACATTATTGTAAAACCAATGCATTCCTTGCTCCACTCAAAATTTACAATTTAGAATTAAAAGGAGGAATGTCTAATTAAATACAATTTTTAAAAAAATTGAACAAAAGATTCAATGGTTAATAGAATAAATTTATTCGAGGAAAATAATTTGAAAATTAAATTAGGAATTCATAAGAAACTTTTAATTCTATTTGAATTAAATTTTATAAACACTACTTCAAATGAAAGAATTTTTTCTTCATTAATGAATCTTAAAACATATTACCCTTAAGTCCTATTTGTATAATACACTTATCATAATACTCCAGGCAACACATACATTTATTTATTTATGTAATTTTAATACATACATTTTGTATTTTTAAATATATTTACGAGTATTAAAAATTGTAATGAGTTTTTTTTAATAACTTTATTATTTTATTTTTTATTATGGCAGCCAAGTCAATGTTCCAAATCAGTTAATGAACAGAATTGAATATTTAAATATGATATTAATGAATACCAATATGAATATCTTTAATAAAACTTGTAAGAAATTGAAAGTCGTTTCAAAATACATTAGTATACATATCGAATGTATATTTAAAGATACAACCAAAGCCAAGAAAGGAGCAGACACAATAAAGTTAAACTCTAAAATAAAATTTGTATTCAGTAAAAAACACGTAATAGTATGAGAGATTAATAATTTAGAAACAATTTAATCCCAAAACATAAACCACTTACGGATTTCACACTTTAAAAATCACATCCAACAAAAAATACTACATAAGAAAAATGAGAAATGACGTAGGGTAAATGATAAAATTAATATTTAAGTAGCACAAAATACACAGAAATTACCACTTAAAAACCAGCATTTTTTTCAACCAGATTTAAACAGATTAAAATCTGATTATAAAATAGAGGCTGCACACTTACAGTCATTCATAAAATTACATAAACAAGATAATCCGATTCGTTCATTAATTAATTTTAAAACTGCTCCGGCTTATAACTTTGCTAAATATTTATACTTTCTCATAAAAGAAATATTAAACATGAATACTGATACTTCTATATAAAAATATTTATGATTTTATTGAAAAAACTAAGAAAATTAATATTGAGTCAGGTTACAAAATAATTTCTCTTGATGTCAAAAATGTATATACATCATTCCTAATCACAAAACAGGACATTTTTTAAAAAATAAACTAAAACTTGATAATAAATTCAGTACAAACAAAACACAAAAAATTATTCAAACAATGAATATAATTATTAATTAAAACTATTTCCAATATAAAAATTAATTATACTCATAAAATTATGGGTTAGATATGGTGGTCCTTTAAGGCTCTTTTATCTGAAATTTACGTGGAAAATAATGAAACTAATAAATTTATTAACAACAAAATATAAAGTCCATATATGAAAGCATAATATAGATATGTTGATGACACGTTAATTATATTTAGAGGTTCAAATAGACAAGCAGAACATTTAGTTTACTACTTAAAATAAATAATAATATTCAATTTACACTTGAAATACAAATAAATAATAAATTTAATTTCTTGGATCTTACTGTTTCCATAATAACAATGAATTTGATTTTTGTATTTACACAAAACCTACACAAACTGATGCTATAACACCACATGATTCTAATCACCCTTATTCTCAAAAAATATCCTTTTTTAATCGAATATTCTATAGGTTTGATCATATTCCATTAAATAAATAATTATCAACACGAACTCAATATTATCTGTTTTAGTTTATTAAAAAAATTCATAAACGTATTAAAGAACACAACTATATAATGTATATAACTAAATAATGTTATTAAATATTACAGTATGAATTATCAAAACATGTCTAATGAATTCGCTAAAATTTTCTGATATAAAATTAAAAAAGACTGCCCAAAATTCAAATTTTCGCTAAATATGTATTAGGAAACAACCATAATATAAGTTTTAATATTAATACAGACTTAGAAATATTAAATACCCAAAATAACATTTACATTATTTCAGTTTTAGAAGACTTATGCATACATAATGAAACAAAGAAAAATAATTTGAATAATATTTTAAACGTTTAAACCGATTTTAAAACTAGTCTAAAACTTATATCAATACAATTTAGATAATTAATAATAACCAAACAATTTAAATTTTTCAACATATCCATGTCTAATGATAATTTATTTTAAATAATCTCCCCAACTAAAATAAATTATTTCTATATTCTATATAAAACGACTAATATGTATTTATTTATTGTTTTCTATGTATTCTATCATTCAATTTTCTTATATTCAGTCGCGTTTTACATTTTGACTGTGATATACCTGATTAATTTTTAATTCGAAACCGGTCGTATAAAACACATCATAATACTTCAGGTGACACATTTATTCATTTATTTATTTTATTTGTATGTATAAATATTTTATTTACTATATTTATTTACGAGTATTAACCATTTTAATAATTTTGTTTTTACTTTATTATTTTATTACTGACTATTAATCAAACAAGACTGAAACACTACAGTTGTATTATATTGAACGAGAAAGAGAAATTTAGTTTGATTAAGTAATTAATAAATTTCATGAAGGTGCATTTACAGGAAAATTCATTAAGCCTACTCACTCCGATTTTGACTCCAAAGTTTATTTTAAGTCCACGTTTATGGAATATCGAATATAGTTTCTCGTTTGAAAAACCAAAGTTGGTATCACCACAATATACTCCTTAAATGTTGTGAAAAATCTAAGTATTCGAGAATATCGACTTTAACTATAATTAAATATTCCAAAAATCAGTATTCGAATACTTACAAAATTGTACCAAAAAAATGGTGTGAGCACACTTAGTGAATCACTGTGTATAACAAAAATAATATAATATAATAAATCGATTTTCTTAATATTACAATTATTTAAACTTTTTGCATTATAAAACTATTAAAATTGTTAAACAAGTCAACATTTTAAAATCATTAAAACTTATTTGCATTGTAGATGTATTACATTTTATTTATTCATTCATGACTGCATTTTTTGTACACTTTTTTGTTACCTATAGTACCTATAAGTTTTTACTGTTTTATTTTTATACCTTTTGTATTAATGGGAAGAATACATCTGGGAGGGGGTACAGTACCCTCTTTTTCATTCCTAATATACCACAGTCTACCCCCACCAAGAATTAATCTCAGATTATGCATTTATTTGACTTTATAGATATTAACTAATATAATATTTTAAATAAATTAAGATTTTTTTGTTTTTTAGCATTGTCATTTATTTGTTTTTTATAAGGTTGAATTCAAATAATTATTAAACAATTCGGATTCAACCTATGATAATAATCTAATATAGGTTATTTTTACGATTAAAAAAATTTAAACACGAATTCGAAACGTACCTATAATAATAAATATTTAATATGTATAATAATATACATACACATATGTATATATATATATATATACATAGGTAGAGCTACAATCAAGAATGCAATAGATACAATTATTCCAGGCATCAAATTTTTTAAAGGGGTGGTTAAATTTTTAACGGGAAGTGACTGTTGTGCGCCAGGGTTTTTCATAATAATTCAGATAATTAGGATAGAAAAGAAAACATTGAATTATTAACCATTTGGGAATGAAAAAGTTCAAGAAAGGATCATAATTGTTAATAACTTGTAGAAATTAATAATTTATTTTTTAACTTTAAAAAATGATTAAAAATAAACTATAATCTATACAATTAAATTTGCCGTTTTTAATCCCCAACTAATAATGTATTACTCCCGGGTTAAAATAAGGACTAAAAATATTTATATTTAAAATAATTTTTATTTTGGTAAAAAAAACTTTATTTTATTATTTTTGAAAAATTTAAATATAGCCATTTTATTGGGTTTATTTTATCAACTTTTCATTTTCATTAAATTTGTGATTTTTAATATTTTTTTAAAATTCAGAAAAAAAGTGTACAGTCAATTTGGCATAATACTAATAATCAATTAGGGAATGCGATTACTGCCAGCTGCATAATTATAATTATTTTTCTCTGAATATTAAACATAACGAATTTATTGAAAATAACAAGTTGAAACATCAAGATTTTGAGAATAGTAAACTGTAAAACAGCTATCTTTAAATGTATCGAAAATAATTGTATAAAGTCATTTTTTTTTTACCAAAACATACAAATTGAATTCAAATATAAATAAAAAAAGTCTTTATCCGTGTAAGTAATGTAAAAAATAAAATAGTTCGATTCTCTTTATTATCAGATGATTACTCTTCAGGGAATATTGCAATGTGTTTATCTTCATGAGACACGTTGAATACATCTTTTCCCAAAGCTGTACGTATATATTTTCAAATGTATGGTGTTTCAAAATATTTTACTTCTACCCTTTAAAATACATATTTTTAATTTAAATCCTATGATTCGTGACTCAAAGAGAGTGGAGAGCTGAAACCCACTTTAACCTCCCAGAAATACGCCATTAAAAAATTTAATTTGTACCGAGTGCGATAAAATCTCGAATGCGACTCTTTGTATAGGTATTGGGTGATTTTATTACAATACACATTTAACTCTTGTATAGAAATCGCGTTAAAAATTATTATAATATTTTACTGCACGCGTCATACGAATCAAAACGTTTTGAAATATTGTTTATGGCCGTATAGATATAATATATGTTTCTTATATGTATATTATACAAGGTAATCCATTTAAATGGATACATTCATTATTAATATTGACTTTTTTCGGAATTTATTTCATAAAACATTTAAGAAACAAACAGCTCTAAAATTTTACAAGTATGTTATTTTTATTCACTTTATATTTGGGGGTAAAACCATTACCTACTTGTGATCGTCAAACAGCAAATTAGCAAATCTGTATTAAAAATTCCATAATTACATGGATAATTAGTTAAAATAAATGTAGGTATTAAAAACAAAAATTTCAATACCTACATTTATTTTATCTAATACTCGTTCAATTTATGAAATTTTTAATATAGATTGCAAAAAGTAGATAGCGCATGGTTTTACGCCCAAAAATAAAGGCGACAAAAAAATAACATAAATGTAAAATTGTAGAGTCCGGTGGTTTCTTAAATGTTCTATAAAACGAATTCGGAATAAAAACGTAAATCGAAAAAAATAATGAGTGTACCTATACTTAAATGGATCACCGTGTGTTTTGAAGATATACTTAACGGATTTCAAACTGCTTAAATCGTTTCGAAATATTCTCGTTAACATTGACGGCTTATTGTGTAAACGGAAATACAATGACTATGTCTGGCCAATATGTATCATGTACACTTACATACAATCTGAGGTTATGTTACAAAAATCCTACATAATATCCTAGTTTTATTGCGAATTAATAGTCGGTTTTGAGTAATAATACATTACACATAGAATCGACCCGCTTATCATTAGGCCGTTAGTAAAACACTACGGAAAAACGTGTTTCAATACATTATGTATAAATGTATAAGTATAATACATAGAATTGTGTAAATATTTACAGTAGCGCGATGATTAAAACGTAGATACCGTAAACCATATCGAATTTGAACTTTGGTTAATAAACCAGAGTATATCAATCGTTTTGTCGCATTCCTTTTATAAATTGTAATAAGCACTGATTAATAACTTCGTATCATTTATTAAATTCATAAAATAGTACAAACACTTTAGAGTTTGAGTGTTGGACACTTTTTTGAGGAGATTAAAGTCCATCGGACGCCCAGTACTAATAGTCTACTAGGAAATAAATTGCAAATGATTGAATGAGTAGATTTTCTAACCAAATACTATACTCTATACAGGAATATAGAAAATACTCTTACTGGTGGAGAAATGGAAAACTGGAGGAAGTCTAAAATTTAAGAGTGAAACATGGTCCATCTGCTTGTGTAGTTGTTTTTTTCAACGTGGGGGAGTGGATGTACAGTGAATATTCGCTAAAAAAAAATATCCTAATTTATAGTCATTAGTGATGTATATATCTATGTTATAAAGCCGTCAAATGTAGTAGCACAACTATAATTAATGTAGGTAGTGAAAATGTGTTCATGTATAACAACCGTTATAAAATCGATTCAATGATGTAAAAACATCAATATTTTTTTTTTTTTTTTTTTCGATGACGGTAATACTATTTCGAGGAAAACCCCCCGCTGGTGTTCAAATATTAATATGGAAAGTATTCGACAGATAATAATTTACATAATTTTTTTTTTTTTTTTTCAAAAAACTGTGACTTTTAATACTTAACGAGTATTTTCAAAATCACTAACAACATCGTCTATTAAATTATTGTCATCCACAATTTTTAAAATCAATGTTTTACATTTATAATGAACCTATTTTGTATAAGTCTTTTTTGTTTTACGCGAATACATTTTTGTTACCTATATATTATTATTGCCCGATAGGAAGATGGCAAATGCCACTGCGTGACCGTTTATCTCCTTCATTTTTTTTTTTTTTTTTTTTTTGTTTGAAAATATAAAAATGTTATTATAAATTATTGTTATGGCGTTACAATAATAATGGATATCTATTATTATTATTATAACGAATTGGACTGCATCAATAACTTTTTAATTAAACATGAGTAATGTGTATTATGATACAATACGTGTTATTATAAGTGATTGGTTTTAAAACAAAAAGAAAATCAACAACATTATCGTAATAATAAAATACCTATTTAAATATTTATGTAGTTTATTAGTCGAATGGACGTTAAAAAATATATGTATATAAATACAATCCAATCATTAAACATATTTAAAGTAGCATTTTCTGCTGGTTAATCTATATTTATAAATTATAAAACTACTGATATCATGTTCACAATACATATTTCCTAAGTACAAGTTGAGCGAGATGTATTTTACAGCCAACTTGAAGCAGGTAACAGTCCTCCCAAAAAATTTAAGAAATCTATTGATTCGGATAAACGAAATTTAAGAATTGTGCAAAGTTATCAAAGTAGAACTAAAATATCATTTTCATGCGGAATCGCTCAAAATATTTCTTTACATTAATATTATATTAATATAATATTTTCGATATTAAAAACTTTTTAAATATTGTACATAGAATTTTGACGTATTCATAATTCATTTAATTAATATAAAGAACAATTTTTGATATTGTACTTTAATTGTTGGCGTACCTATTATAATAATAAAATTATTTCAGATTTTTTTTCGTATTATAGTAAATATATAAATAAATTATTGACTGATTTATAATTTTTTTTTTTTTTTTTTTTTTTTTTACGTCTAATTGTCCCCATGTCCAATCGACCACGTCCGTTCATCATAAATCGTATATTAGTCTTGTATACAATATTTATATATATAGATTTTAACAAAAATAAACAGCGCTAGTTTGAAAATTTGAATATTTTTAACATGAGATTAGTTAACACATGTATACATTTATTATTGTCAAAGTAAAAATGATTGAACCTGGAGTTCGTTAATTCGTTTTATTTATTAATGATCAATAACACAATCAATTCACGAGGGAGATGTTTGTAACATGGACTACCGGCTTGTTAAAAGCTTACATTTATTATAACGTATATTCGTATACGTATAGGTAGTTGAGATTGGACGGAAATATAATGGTACTCGAAGCGTAACATTCACTAACATTGCTTACTATTATACCACAGCAATATTATAGTATTTGCGTTTCATAATTACATAAAACGTTTATTAATAATTAACTGTTCGATAATGTCTTTTAAAACGAAATTCTCTAAACGATATTAGTATGATTTAAACGAATATTTGAAACTATAATTATTACAGATATTTAGTGAAAACCCGAATGAACTAATGCGATGTTGTGTAAAAATGTACATCATGTTAGAAAACTACAAAGTTAAAACAACAAAACGTTTTACGACCAATATAATACAAAACACGACTTTGTTGGTTTGTTTGTTATTCGTAATTTTTTACATAAAATATAAATAAAACAAACAATTAATCCGTATATTTTTACATCAAAGTTAACCAAGATATCAAGAAATATTTTGTTTTCAATCATATTTACCTACAGTATATCATTTGGGCTACCCCACTGAAATACAGTCATCTCACTCCCCTGTCCACCTAATAATGAGAAAAAAAAATCTGATGACTTGAATACGAAACGTTGCATAAGAAAAATATCACTTATATCAAGTATAGTACCTTTGAAAAAAAAATAAAAGATAGTCTCGGAGGAATTCGTTTTTTTTCATTAACATCGTTCCAGCCACCACGGCCTTATAATAAATATACATTGCATGCCCACTTCTTCAAAAGAAGCTGCAAGAGCAAATAAACCGTACCTTAACTCTTGGACTTTTTCCGTTTGGTCCCCTCCCCTTGGTAATAGTATTTCCTATTCTATTTGCCATTTATTTTCCAGTGGAGATATTAAGTCAAAGTCAAAATGTATTCTACTGGTTGTCTAATGGACTTCGTTGTGTGTCTATTTGGACACAGAATACCTCCAAGTTTTCCTTAGATGTGCTAGTTTCCATCCCAGACAACAATTCTATAACTTTGATGTTGAATGTATAATACAGAATATATTATGATACATTCTGTATGATAATAATAATAATTTAGAGTCTAAGATTAATTCTTCGAGTAGAGTGCCCCAAAATTAAGCACTAAATCTGGTTTAGCTTCAATATCTGTTTGTATGTTTAAAATGACCATTCCATTAAGTTTCTGCTACCCTGTAATGTTTCTTAAATACGTTTTTAGCCTCCTATGTGTAGAAAATGATCTTTATGATGATAATTGTTATCACTTATTCATATACGATGTTACAACATTTTATTTCAAATTGGTATGCAATCACTTAACTACGTAAAATTCGTAAAAAAGTCACAAACATATTTAGGGGAAGGGGAGGGGGTTAAAACCCCCCTCCCAACAGTTGCGCCATTGTTTGATTCTATCTTATAGATTTCTTGAAATCTTAATTTTATTTTAATTTATATCCATTGCTTTTATATTGCTTTTTATGTTCTGTATTTTTATTTTACAGAATTTTAGATTACCCAACAATTATTTTTTATTTAATAATTTTCCTGCTTTTATACAATAACGCTTAGTTCCAGAATTTTATATTCTAAGTTTTTTAAGGCACCCCAAAACTAAAAGCATAATGGCAACCTTACTAAATGCAAATTTGCTATGTCGTTTTTTTTTTTTTTTTTATGACTGTACCACGCCGTCTTAAAAATAATGCTAAAACTTTGCTTAAAAACGACACTATTAAATTTAAAACCACGTTATTACTTAGGTTTAAAAATCAAACTTGAGCCATTTGTATAAGTATAGACGTATATTTTATCCTTTTTATCCGTAACTAATGTACATAAATAAAATATATATATATATATATACCAATCGGGTTTTTTTTGTTTTTTAATATACATTCATCATTGTCGAATAATTTAATTTTCTGTCGTGTAAACAACTGCGGTATTCCACATAAAATATTAAATATTATCTCATAATTGAACTACAATACTATATAATATATAAAACTAAACAAGACTTTACGAATTAATTAATTTTTTTATTATACACAGTGTTTTAATGCGATAACAATGATGTAATTACTACTCGGTGTTATTCTCTCGTATTGGAAATGTAATTATTTTATTTTTGTGTATAAATCCGTTCCTCGTGATAATTCTCTAACCGCCGCGCGATTCCGATTTTTTTAATTAAATATTGGTTTTCAGTCCGGTTCACACTACCGCGGTGGACGTCGTCCAATATTGTCCGTTCCTATCTCTGCTTTATTCGTCACTAAACGTTCGGGATTATTTATAATTATAATGAATTTGTGACCGGAATCAACGTAATCTCGCGAATAAACGACGGTTATCGCGGAATGATTCTGTCAGGTCAAAAAAAAAAAAAAAAAGAATATATATATATTTTATCGACGAGGACAAAAGTGAACGTTTATTGTTGTCGTCGCCGAACAAAATAATATTGTTCTCCTCTCGGCGCTAGCCCCGGGGCGAGCTTAATGGATTTCTCGTCGTGCCGTCGTCGAAATAATAATATTAATATTATCGAACAATCGGCCGCAACGCTCCTTCTATACGCTGAATTGTTTCGCAATCTTATTATCTGTCACCCTCGATATAGGCAGCTCTCGTCATCTCATCCGAACTCTCGGCCGCACTATTACGCTATTATATTGTCAACGACCTACTACGAACTGCACACGACCGGCCTACACACAATACGCGTAAGAACATTGTGTCTGTGACGTCGGTGTTACTTTGTAGTGTACATTAGTGAATATGAAATCATGCAGGTCCTGAGCATCATAGCCCATTTCCAGACTTTTGAACAACAAAATTAAAAAAATAAAATCGGCTCGAAATCACTGTGTGATAATCAACGTACGTACCAATCGCCTTCTCCGATATAAGCAACGTCATTTTTTGTTCCAATACGAGAAGAACAATACACATTATTACGAAACGCACTGATTTTACGAGAAACGTATACAGCGTGTATTATAATAGATAGGTATAATAACCTTTGGCCAAGTGTTCTAAATAAAAATAATATACACAGCCAGTGGCGTGGCGGTCGGGTTCTCTCGGGTCCTAGGGTAATTTTGCGCGGTGACGGTTGATGGATGAGTCGGTCTCGTCTCAACTCTCGGGCGAATGAAATATTGTAAATTGCGATACAAAACAATTTGTGGCTACGTAGTAAGGTTAATGTATTGCTAGTAGAACGTACAATAATATTCTGCGTATTCCGTTTCAATTACAAATCGTATACGTATAGGTGATAAAACGGTACCTATTATTAAATTTGATTGTTTAAGCATTACCCAAATAAACCGAGTAATTTATTTATCAAAACTGTTATTACACATCTATATTTATGAAAACTATTTTCATTTTTAACATGAAGTAAGTTTAATGCTTATTACTTATAAAATATATTTGCAGCGTTTCTGTTTCAAAAAACATAAATCTTATACTGCAGGCTAACGCGTGTGTCACCGTTGTAGGTGGGAAGTTGGAAGATTGGGATACATATAGTTGTTTAATTTCTATTTGTAAACAACGATGAATTATCTATAACGAATTACGAATCTGAGCGAGGTTCGTTTAAACATGTTTGAAATGTCGTACGTGTAGGACAGTTTGAATTTAAAATGGTTAAAAAAAAAAAAAAAATAATACTGCATTATCATAAACTTTACTTTTCTTTACCATTTAGTACAACTTATAATGAACCCCCGTGTTAAATTATCAATTTTTTTCTGTGCGACCGAACAATTGTATCAACATTAAACCAAATAAAAACTAAAGAATTTCGAAAATATCAAATATCTATAAAGAGTTCAAAAATCGCCAGAATTGATTCGAACGTCAAGTATGCAACGTCTAGAAAAACATAATATAAGGATTCTGTGAACATTTCGGATCTCTGCGATTATTTTTGACGGCATTACAATAAAAAAAAACTAAAGAAAGAACGATATCATTATTTCCATAAACTCGTCGTATTTCCAAATTTTTTCCATTTATCAAGAAATCTACACGAACAATCAGAAAAGACGTTACACTTGAAAATCGGAATAATATTTCCGGTATAAACGAAACGGTTTGAACGAAATTCAAATCCTAGTAAAACCAATGCATGCCTCGCTGCGCTCTGCAGAATCTAAAAAATCAAATGTCTTTGGGTCGATAAAAAATAATGGTAGTACAGGATATCGAACGAAAAAAAATATATACATATATATATATATATATATATATATATATAATTCACTCGATCAATAATTGAAATAGTTCGCCACACCACTGTACAAATACACGGCGGTCGCAGTAAAACTGGCCGACAAACCCGAGCGATTTGTGGCGTTTAATTGTTGATACTATTGTAATACTCACATGACGAAACGGCGTCGAAAACGAGGAACAACGTAAAGGCGAGTACGAGCTCGCAGACGTCACGTTTGCGCTTCATTTTTCCCGTAGTCGTCCGAACGATTCCCGATGTATTCTTTCCGCGTTAATCGAAAAGCAAATTATTAAACATTTCGAGCGTCAAAAATCCGATACGTTTGTCGCGCTATTGCAGGACCTCGCAAAATCGATCGACAATATTATGTTACTTAATTATTGTTGTCGAACGTCCGTGCCGCGAAAACGTGTGTAACGAAATTTAAACAAAAATACAACGCGTTTTACAGTAAAACGTGGCATTAGATATTTATTGTTTAGCGCCGAACTACGGACGGCAGACTATATAGGAACACACCGACGCTTCTGTGCACGGTAATATTTTATCTGGTACACGCACGTCAAATGTTTCTAGAAAATTAGGTACGAGCAGCTTGGTATGTTTTATCGCACGGCTCAAAGGTTATGTTTTTTCGAGAGACGGACGTTCTGCATAATCTTATTATAATATAATGAAATTAACGTGCGATTTGTATTTTAATGTTTGTTATCGAATCGGTGAATCAGTACACAATATGTGCCGTCAAGACCGGATCAGTATTTTATTATGTACCTACTTACCTACCTATCGATTAGCACAAATTATCCGTTATGGAGAGGGGAGGCAATAACGATATAGTTCACTGTACCGCATCGTAATTCAACATATATAATAATGCGTTTTCGTCCAATTCATTAAAATAATTATTGTTAACACAGAACGTTTTTTTAGAATGGGGAAAAAAATAATGATAAACCGATAAACAGGTAGGTAATACCTATAAATTGTTAATTATACCGTTCCCTATGAATAATGCATAGATATTGATCGGTTTTAAAAATACATCAAAATTATGATATAACCATAATATGTACAGAGCGATTCATTTAGCGTGACCACCCCATTTTTTCGGTTAAATATTGCATAAATTCAAATTCTGATTTTCGGAATTTCCGAGTGTAGTTGAAGCCGAAATTTTCGAATACTTAGATTTTTCACAACATTTAAGGAGTAACCTGCGGCGATGCCAACTTTGGTTTTTCAAATGAGAACCTGTATTAAAAACTCTGTAAATAGCCGGAGAATTACTTTAAATAAATGTTGGTGTTAACATTTTTTTTTTAGTAAATGTTTTCATTTGAATAACCAAAGTTGGTATCGCCGCAGGCTACCTCTTAAATGTTGTGGAAAATCTAAGTATTCGAAAATATCGGCTTTAACTACACTTGGGAATTCCAAAAATCAGAATTTGATTGTATACAATAGTAATCCAAAAAAATAGAGTGAATCGCCCTGTATTATACTTAGGTACTCAGGTAATGTACCTATTAATAATGTATTATCGTAATTTATTTATCAAGTATAACAAAGTCTGTAAACCTGTCAATGTGTTAGATAGTAGAAATAATTGTTTTTAACGCGCATAGCCACTATGATTTCTATATATTTGTGGATGGTAAAGTAAAATTTGAAATTTGCTGTTTACTATTCCCGTACTAAAAAAATACAATAAAATTCTAATTTTTGAAACATAATTTAAATTAAAATGTAATAAAATGCAAAGCCTATATTTCTTGAAGGGAAGAGTAGCTGTCTGCATTTTTTCTAATACCTAAAATTATTTTCTGAAGATGATATTATATTATATTTTTTTTTTCAGAAACTTGTCACAATATAATCTAAATCTTAGACTCGGGAATTTAATAGTAATATTTTTTATTATTTTCGAGTTAACTAAATGAATATAATACTTAAGTCAATGCATCATACATTACAATAATATATTCTGTACAAGGTAGGTAAATAATATATTATTGCTAACTATAAAAAGACATTTTTAATTTAATTTATATTTACTCATTTATTGTAAAAAATTATGTAGATATAGTCGTATATAGATACCTATTTCTAAAACAAACACAAAAAAAAAAAAATACGAATTGTTTCATTTCCTTATTAGTATAGTATAATATTGTTTATCTATTAATCGGTCAAAAGAAAACTGATTATAAAACTATCTTCAGAAATTGAGTTTATAACATAAATATCAATAATACTGTGTTTCAATATTTTTTTGTTTTATATTATTTGGATATGTGCATAATAATATTATAAAACCAGAATGGTTACATGGTTACTGTTTTCAATTGGATTGACTACAATATAGATTCATGTAGTGGTGTCCAAACTATATTTTTTATGGCACAGCATAATTTGAAATTCAAAATCACCACGCTCCTCAAAAACGTTTACCCATTTAAATACATATACATTTTCCTGTCCATTCTACTGGACTATCCCAAATCCCAATTACCGGAAACACTCACCCATCCAAAATGTGATGTATAAAACAACTGCTACACTCGAAATATAGTTTGGGCACCACTGGATTCATGTAAAAATCGATAATACAGAATAACCACAAACAATACCTATTGTTTGAATGGAAATTTGTATCGTTATGAAATCACACATAAAAAAAAATTCAGTCGAAAATATATTTTTAGGTGTGTAAAATAATTTGTATAAAATTGTTTTATAAAACATTTGAAATGTAAATGCTGATCAACCAAAAAAAAATTCCAGAATATTTTTAAAAAATTACGATGTTTAGAAAGAGATAAGATAAATTACTATGCGATAAAAGTTTCAGGACAACAATTATTTTTTACTGAATTACTAAAAAAAAAATTTGTTATTACTCTTTTCCAATTATTAGGAAAAGCACAAAGAAAATCAAAACATGACCTGCACAATGTAACAGCTAAAAAAAATTTCTTACCGTTGATACTAGGTGGTGAATTAGAAATGTCTTTTTTTTTATTTTCCATGAGGTTTTCGAAATAATTGAAAAAAAATCCGAAAGAAAATCATAAACAAACCAGCGAATATTTACGGCATACCATGGCCTAACCGTTTTCATTGTTTTTAATTTTTGTTCATGATATTTCTATTAGAAATATTGCTGCTTCAATCGAAAAATAACAAAATATCGATTTTGTTCCTTTTAATATATAGCCACTTAGCCACTGACAGAGAAATTAATTTATTGATATCTCATATAGTTTGTATAATATATAATTAGGAAAAACCACAATAGATGAAAAATACGATTTTTTTTCAAATTGCGGCGCAACGATTACATTACTTATAATTTTTACGGCTTTTTACCATAATATTGATCCAATAGAAAAATGATAAGATCCTTTTTTTGTTTTATTTTTAATTTAGTTTGTTAGTATCAGTAACTCATATTTTAATTTTCTTGGTATGTTTTTAATGATTGAGAAAACCCGAAGAATAACAAAAAATGAAAATTGATATGTTTTCTATCAAAAATATAACTAAAAAAAAATAAAATTGAGAAACTATTTCTGTTAAATTTTTAATCTAGATTGTGTGTAAGAAAGCCTTTTTTTAATTTTCTCTGTAATTTTATCATGAATTAGCAAAACCCAAAAATACGTACAAAATATAGGAAGATGTATGAAAATTAAGTTCAAAATATTTGTAGATACTTCAAATTTTGATAGACAATTTATATTTACTTCTTATAGACATGGTAAAATTTTCAAAACATTCGAACTATTTTTGAGCTTTATATAGATATTTTAATTTTGCGAGTTTTTACGTAATTTTTATTCGGTATTACAGAGTACCTTTGCAGACAATATTATTGGACCAAGCCGAAACGTTTGAAAACTAAACGGGAGGTTCGGTCCAAAAAAAATTGAGACTAATGTAGTTTTTTTTTTTTATTTTGAATAATCAAATTTTGACGAAAATCGTAAATATTACAGCCTTTAAAAACATATTTTGCAGAACTTTGCTCCGAAGGTTAGATAAGGTTAGGTTCTCAAATCGTTTTTCATCAGTAATGGTTTATCGTTACTCAGGGATATAAATTAAATAACTTAATATATACTATCCTACCAACTTCCCATCTACCCGCCCCAAGTATCAGAACTTTTTTTTTCATTTAAAAATTAAATTTATATATACTTTATTATGTGCATGGTGTAAAAAACAACTTTTGATTTATTTTTATATTTTTATTTGAGAGCTTATAATATATGTACAAGCCTACTCCCTATCAATTTATCGCGAATAACTAATGATTAGCTTAATCTACTATTGTATTACAATTTATTTGGTTGGTATTGGTTAAGCTAGCTAATCTTAATCCATACCACTAACGATATTACCCTATTTAATATTGCGGATTTATAATTTATGTGTACCTACTGCTTATGTAGTATAAGTAATTGAATATTATTCCAATTAGAAAGAAAAACGTATTACTATAGATAGTTAGTATGACGAATAAAACAAAATTTGAAAATCCTATGAAATACAATTGTGTTAAAAATAGTTTACGACCTTATAAGGACATTAAACACGAAAATCGGTAATTACAAAACAGAGTACCTAATTTAAAATTGCTATGTCCTATTATGTCGGTACCATTAAACCACTCAAATTTGTGTAATGTTAAATTAAAGCGACACTATTTTTTTTTACTATTAAAGAAACTACAACAATTTAGTTTATAAACTTACTGTCACATAAATAGCATAGCTATATAGTTCCTATCTAGTCTTTCAAGATTTAGATTTCAGAGTTTTTTTTTTTGTTTGTGTCTTGGTATAACAAAATATTAAATCAATAATATTGGAATTATAGTAGAAGTTCTTGTATCTGAAAAAATAAAATTGATTTGGTTTTTTTCTCTATGAACCAGATTGAAAAGTTTAACTGGTTTAGTTTTTAACATTGATCAATACAATGAAATATACATTAATACATTTATGTAATTAAATATCTTCAAAATGTACCAGACCATATCATTATTTAAGTAAAATGTCTAAGTTAATTAAAGTAATTAATACTAGTAGCTGGTTAAAATAAAGTTTTAACTCACTTCCATTGGGTTAAGAATCATCTAGAATAGTTAGTGGAGCTTGACCATATTTATCTTTTATTGAACTTTGTTGTATATTAACCAAGTAGTGGGAAAATATATACCATGTATAATGGCGGTGTAAATCAGTTCAATAAAATTACAATAAACCATATATAATACTGCAAGCCTAGAAGAATCAGGCTCTGTAACCGAGAGGTAACCATGTTTTTGTATGAGCTAATAAACGACAAATCTACTGTTTTACAATAATATTTAATCTTTTTTGTCGATGATAATCAAATTAAATATTATAATTATTATTATTTTGTTTTATTCGTCCTACCAAGATACCTATTTCGTATAAAAACAAAACACAAAGTACAAAATATGTAGTAATATTTTAAATTAAAACGCGTGTTAACTTAGTTTACGAAAATGTCGTTTTGTACCGGAGGAGATAATATAGCATTAGTAAGGATCAATCAAACCAGAATTCGCAAGTGAAAAAAGAAAAATTTTGAGATAGAAAAAATGTATAGGTACATCAATTAATTGCGCTAACCAATATTCCAATATAATAGATTATTTTACGTCATATTCACCAATAAATTTCTAAATATGCTAAACATGCTATACAAATCTAGTAACCCATTAATTTTATTGATTTCCATTGATTTTCTTTCTTTTGCTAAAATAAGAAAATATAGTACTTATAAACTAGCATTTAAATATCAATCTAGGTATGCGAACCGAAGGTTATCTATTAATATAATTAATATAATTTCAAATAAACTAAACGAATAAATGCGTCGCGTGGAATATTATTGTAAGTGTATTATACGACCGGTTTCGAATTCAAAATTCATCATTAGGTATATCACAGTCAAGATTTAAACCGCGAATGAATATAAAAATTAAATGAATGAGTACATAGAAAAAAAAAAATTACAAATTGATCGTTTTACATAGAATATAGAGATAATTTATTTTAATATTTGTAAGTTAAAAAGCTAAATGCAATAATCGACAAATATATAATTTATATTCCAATTGGCACCTAAAGTATTACATATTTAACACAATAATAAAATGTTTACGATAAAATAAATAGAAATTAAATGTAGAATAATAAGCATTTAAATTATTATAGTATAAATGCGCGTTCACTAAATTCTTGATAAAAAAAAGCTACTTACGATATAAATAAAATAAACGGTTTGTTTAAAAAGAATAAAAAATTGACGTTAACATAAGTAATTCAGTGACTACTCAAAAATTAAAGAATTCTGAGAAAATAATAAGTATCTACCCGCCTCTGCTGCAGTAAACTTTCACTAAACGTCTTTGTATTTTTGAATCGTTTTATAAATACCTACCCACTACAACATATAATGTTTTACCACAATAATAATACAATACAAAAATAAGATTAAATACTTAAGTAATGATAGATAGGTGCCTATTCAAATTACAATACGTTATATCGTTATCGTTAGTTTTCCTATAGATGCATGTTTTCGTTTGTTTTCAACAAGCATGTTTATTCACCTGGATATTTATGAAAAATAACCGTAAAAAAACGAGTTTAGTTTTAATAAAAAAAGTTTAAAAATTTGTTTGTTAACGATAAAAATAATTGACTATAAAGTTAGATTAATCAATTAAAAATAACTATTCCGCTACCTATAGTCAAAATACCCAATATTGTTACAGATTGTTACGGGACATTTTTTTAATTAGGTTTTCTGTGTTCATATGGGTACACGTTAAATTCTGTTGGAAACTCAGTAGAGTACGATATTACTTACTGAACGTCCATTAGAAAATAAATGGTAAATTATTGAACTAATGGATCCCGTAACAAAATATTATCTTACATAAAGGAATTAATCCTCTCACTGGTGAGGTCATGTCAACAAGTTAAGGAGAAATTTTATCTGCTCATGGAGCTTTTTTTAAAGAAGTGGACACGCAGTGCTTATTCATTAAAAAATGTTCAGTATTGTTTTATAGTTTATATTTATAGAAACAAAAATCCGTTTTTCAATCTTTTTTGTACTGTCAAATGCCTTTATCATAAAATGCTTATCACAATTAAATATTAGTATTATGTATAAATATACATTAAAACGAATCCTAAAACAGTTCGTTTACAAATCGAATTAGTTTCATTATTTACGTTTTCATCGTTTGTGGTATAGATCAATCTGTGGGGTATTTTGAAAATATTTCTGAGAGGTGTCCAATTATTATTTTAATAGATTTATAATTGGCAACACATCGGCCCCCACACATCGTTGTTACGCTTACGCATCATCAGATATATTGAATATATAACATTATATGACGTTAAAAATAATAACACCCACCTGTCGTATTATTTAGTTATTTTATATTTCTTTATCGGATTCGTTGTTTTGGGTTTTTTTTTTTTAAATCAAAAATGATGTGTTTTAGAGTACAAAAGTGCGTAGTTCGAATTTCCAAATTAAAAATGAGCTAATACTGGCGACAGGTGTGCCACAGTTGTTGGTGGAAAGTTAAAAGATAGAATACATTAAACTATTCAACTTATACCTTTAAACAACGATAAACCATTAGTAACGAAAAACAATTCTGAACGAAGTTCATTTATACATGTTTTGAAAAGTCAAAATATTTACGATTTTATAGTATAGATAAAATTACGTAAGTATAGATAGGTATAAACACACACGTTGCAGGTATTTTTGTAATTTATTTTTAATACCTTGAATATTTTTTTTATTTTTATCTATTAAAATTAAATCTCCGACATTTTGGTTGCGGCTCCGAGCCCAAATCCAGATAACAATCAGAACAATGTTAAGAAAAACAGAATTATATGGACTAATTTAAAATATAAATCGGAACTACGAGTTTTGAGAAATTGTATAAAATCAAGACTTAAAAAAAAATATCGTCTTATTTCGCACGGTGGGTGGGCCACTGTTATAGGTGAGAAATTGGGAACGTAAGATATAGAATGGAATTTAATGTATTTTATATGCAACAATTAATCATTGCTGAAATTAATTAGCCGTGTACTTATGTGTAGACTATTAGCCATTTTTATTATTCAAGGCGACGGAGAAGAAGAATAATTTATACTAATCGTATTATTTCATTCCTGTATTAATATACAGGCTGTCCCATAATATACCCATTGAATATCTCCGGAGATAATAAAGATAATCGAGTTCTGTTTTTATTTTTTTTATTATTATTAAACAAATTTAAAAAATAACTTTATTCTATTATTTTAGGAAAATTGTAATATAGGCTTTCTGTAGAGTTTATTTTTCTGAAAATTTTAATGTATCATACATTTATATCAGATAGTTCCTAAATAACAGCCGTTTTAAATTCTACTAATCCGTATGAAAACCAATGTTGTCACATAACGCGGCTAGGTTATTCCTTAGATCTTCGTGGGACAGCCTGTATATTAATATATAAGAAGATTTTATTAATATATTTGTGTAATAATTACGTGTTTCGTTTTTATATATTGTATTAATTAGACGAGCATATTTTTCGAATTTGTAAATACTAGTGATGAGCACTATCTAATAGTACTATTCGAATTATTCGATAGTACGGTACCATTCAAACTATTCCATAGTGTTTTAAATATTCGAATAGTTCAAAAATATTTGATAGTACCGAATAGCTTTGAATTATTCGATTATTCGATAGTTTCGAATTATTCAATTTTAATGCACTATGTTATGAATTGGTCCAAAGTCCAAATGTTTTGTTAGCTACCTACTTTTTTTGCCGTTTCCGGGATACCACCAATGCAGCTGGTGTTTTATCTTGCGTGTAGTAAATGACTAATAAAAAAGGTAATTTCTCATTTCTTAGAAACCCGTGCAATGAATGCAACTTTTGTTCATAAGTATACCTATCGAATGGTCGTTAATCGATGTACCGGTTTTATTTGGTTATTCGGTGTATTCGAATACTTTTCATTCAGTATACTTGAATAGTTTTTTATTCGATATATTCAAATAGTTTTTCCGAAAAAAAAGTATTCATTCACAGGAAAAAATATTGGAATAAAATATTCGATGTGTCACTGAAACTATCTAAAACTATCGATTGTATACACTATCACTAGTAAATACGTGTATAAATACATTACAAACGTATAGTTTAGCCGTCTCACTTGTGTGCATTAATATATTATTATGTACGCCAGAATAATATTGGGACGTATTATCGGTATAAAAATATTACTTTTTTCCTATACCGTCGATTATAATAATACTTTATTATTTAACATTAATCGAAACATGTGCAATGACACATTGACACAAGAAGACGTGATACCTGCCGTAATTCGATTGTAAAATCTATCCAGGTTATACCTAGTTGATAAATCAAATTTTCACCGTAAATAAAGAAAAAATTGCATTGTGCAATGTTGGTTTTCGACAATAAATAAATAAAAAAAAAAATATAAATATAATTTAAAAACCAATAATAATTATAATTTGTTCAACTCTAATATTTTATTTCGTAATAGTGATATTGAAAAACTAAAACGAATGTTGCACGGTGCAAGTGAAATTCACTTTGTTACATCGTGGTGGAAATTCGGTTTCTTAAATAAAACCCGAGTAGGTAGTTTTCGCCCACGCAAAATATGTTTTCGTTAAGATTTTTGGTAATTTCACAATTAAACGATAAATATTGTGATTAAGACACGGGACTATTTGAAAATGTATTTGAACATTTTTGACTTAATAAAATTTAAAATGTTCAGATAAATACAAAAATTGCGTACACGCAACCCCTTAAATACGGGAGGTAACGCGTTCCTGACTTCCTTAACAAGAGTTAAATCGTTGAAAAAAAAAAACGCTCATTACTTTCAAACGTGCAGCAAACGATTTTACAGCATCTTCTTGTATTTTCAGACGTTTGGATTTATGTCTGTCTTCCGTTAATAATTCACCCGAATGGAACACTGTGGCACAAGCAATAAAGCAGCGTATATAAATTAACCTCAATTCGTACGTGAAATATAGCGTCCAAGCATATACAATTAAATAACGCCAATATAAATACGATATTATAGCCGAATTTATTAAGACTGTTAAACCACCTCGTCGGTTGATAATAACATTACGATATAAAAATTTACAATCATAATAATTAGTGGATAAACCATAAAACTAAAATAAAAGTATCCAGCGTATTTGTTACGGCCAATCTTTTTGTAAACGGTTCAAAAGCATAACGACTGACACCAACGGATAGAGCGGCAACAGCCCAAATAAGCTCATTGCACCGTTTGTTTTTTCGGGTACATCAAAGTCGTTGCACTTGTGTTCCGAAAAAAACAAAAATAATAAATTATTGATGAATTGTCCGTGGTCACACGACGGATGTTGAGAAATCGTATTACATGAAATCATCGCAATCATCATACGACTGGAACAAAAAAAAAAAAAAAATCGTATATATAAATGTATTATATATGTTGTAGGCCATATGGAAATTTAGTTTTTTTATAAAAAGACTGTAGGCTCTTTGCGACGGGATAGCCCGTTTGCGAACTACTTATTTTTCCAAACGGCAGGCTGTTGTACAGGCTTATTGCAGACAGATTAACAGCAGTTAGGCATTTTAGGAAGTACAATTGCGTACAATCAATATACAGTAATCTTATTGTAATTTATTACTTATAAAAAAAAAGACGAAAAAAATTATAATATACCATATAAACAGTATATTTATACGTTTTACATTTTAAACGTATTATATTTATTTAGTCAAGTTGTATATTCTTGTACAGTTATTGACTATTGTATTACTAATATTGTTTATTTATTTATTTTTAAATCAAGTTACTAATGTCACTAACTAATGACACATATAACTACCCTATAGTGAAAAGTTACAATCTAATCTATATTGATTAGACTTTACGTCGTCAATTTGTATTTTAAAGCATTTAGGCCTTCTTAAAAGGCCTAAATGCTGTTAGTCTGTCTGAAATAAGCCGACAAAACAGCCGACCGTCGGGAAAATAATAAGTAGTTCGCCAACGCGTTACCCCGTTACAAAGAGTCTATATTCTTTTTGTAAAAAGTTTAATTTTTCATATAGCCTACAACGTACATAAATATTGCACAATATATTTAATAATTTAAAATATAAAATAATAATTCGTTACTATACAACAATCTCCTTATTCTTCTTTGCAGGTTTTCTAGACCTCTGCCATCTCACATCCAACCCTTCATTTTATATTTTTTGTTTGAAAAGTCTTTTCTTTCTAGTTCGAATCTCCTAGCAATATTATGCGTCGTTTTTTTTTTCGTTAACTTAAAGAAGCTGATATTTTTCCGCGAGATGATTTTCCTATTAATCTTAATTGATTAAACATTTTGTACACGATTCCACAAGCGGATGTCTGTCACGGAAGAATATTATACGATATAATATTTATATTACGATTATTTTGATCAAATTTGAAAATAATTATCTAGTTCGTTTTGAAAATGTTTTTGAGCAGAACTTTATGTTCTATATCAGTTACGCGCAATAATTTCCGGAGTAAAGGAATTTTATTTTATTTTACTCGCAATTCAATTTATTCCTGTTAAATTTTGTAAAACTTAGTATGTATACACAAAGTTTACAAAGTTCAAACACACAAAATATTTAATTGAAATTGTATACATTTAAAAATATATTTTATATGCATTGAAACTTATATTTCTATATTATATACTCGTATACTCGTAAAATGCGAAAATTTCTTCCTCGAGTTCTTCCTTGCAATTTTAAACTTGAAAGTATTACAATTCATAAAAAAGCATGATGAAATTAACCAATTTTTTAAAAAAAAAATATTTTCTTAGAGACTTGATATCTACTATGTAAATTATATAACGTACATAGATTGCCGTATTTTATAACCAAAAGTCTGTATTGCTATAGGTAATATTATTATGTTTGAGACCAAGAGCACACGGAACAAAATAATATTATAACAATATTAAAAATACTGTAGACTGCAGTTATAAAATAATTATAAATTATAATTATTATTATTAATAATAATTGTTGTATATAATGGTATTAATCGCTTTTACGATTAAAAAGCCGGAATATAATATTCCGTCACCATGAATTGGCTACCAATTGTTGTAGGCTATAAATCGGAAAAAAAAATAATATGCAGGCGCCACAGTGGGATAAAACCAATCTTTAGCTGGCCAAAATTCCCATTTTTAAAATGCAAAAAATCCTACATTTGATTGATAACAATTTTTTATGGTATTATTATTTTGTGCGTAAATTTAAAATATAAGAACAATTTGATGATTACCAAGTGAGATTTAGTGGTTTGATTAGAAATGTTTACTACATTTATTGAAGAATTCCAATTTTTACGCTAAAAATGTTAGTTTACTTTTTACAATAAAAATAGTTTAGTTAAATTTTTTTTCAGAATATACACTTATTACATTGGCTAACATAGAATTATTAAAAAAATATTATTCTCCTCTCATTTATAGCAAAAATGCAACATTAACACAATAAACCCAAGTTTTCCATTATTTTTCGGCTTTTTAAAGGGCATTATTGAAAATTACGCAGTTTTACGAAATTTTGAATACATACATATAATATTTCAAGTTATTGAAAATAATAAAAAAAAAATTGTTTCAGGTAGCTGTAATCATTTACACGTATTTGTTATACTATTTAACTTAATTTTTAGAACTTTTCAAACATTTATTCTGTTTTATTTGTTCATAAATTCCTGTCACAAAATACAAATTAATTTTTTTTATTTACCTATGTAATCAATTAAAGGCAATTTGCAATTATAATGAAAAATGAAAATATTATTTCATTACCTATATCACGTATGCCTATATACGTTATACCTATTTTTTTCACTATTTGTTTACTATACTATTATTACGGTTATATTATATACAAAAATTTATAACCGAATTAACTCATTCTGATATGACTTCACGGCAAATTATATATGCTACAAAAAAAAAATTATTTATGTCTGACCAAAGAAGTGCTGCTCGATTATTTTGATGAAACTCAATCAAATCCAAATAGAATTAAACAAACTAAAACAAGTAATAATTTCTCAAATTACTCAATTCCCTATACAGCAGATAATGCTTTAGTATTTACTATCGAGAATGATTTTACTATACAACAATACATAAATATTCGTCTCGGTCGAAAAAAAAAGAAACTGCGATATATACTCATCATACAAGAATACAAAAATAGTAAAACAAAACTGTTATCCTAATAACATAGATATTGGAGAATCAAGATGTCAAAATACCACTCCAGAATATATTAAATATATCACACAACAAATAGAATTTTTTAAATATTAATATATTATATGTAAAACAAATTTAAGTTCAACAAAATTAGAAATGTTGTATAAATGGGGTTGCGATGGCAGTAGTGGTCAGTAACAATATAGACGAAAATTCAACGACGATTCCACTGTAACAGATTAAACTGTCTTTATGTTTTCAATTGTGCCACTATAAAAACTTGAACTTAGATATTATTCGACAGTACAAAATAACTATGAGATTATTCGGAACAATCCTTTTTCGGCATCCACTAAGTTTTGTCACCCCATAAAATACATGTTTAAAAAAGAAAGTAAAGAGAGTACCGAACAAGAAGTTAACGATATTGAAACAAATGCAACAACTATTAAACACAGATATGACATTTGACAGGACAATAGTTCATATTACACATACTTTAATAACTTTCCAATGGTCAATGATAAGGTACACTAAACATAATGCATTTTTTAAATTTAAATTAAGATTATACAACATTTAAATTTAATTTTATTCTAGGTTTGCAACTCTATAATCAACACATTGCCCAGATTTGTGCCCGTGTTATATTTGTGGGTGTAAAACAACATCTTTTAATAATGTCGAAACTGTTAGAAAAATGTCCAAACAAACCATACACTATTAATTTGGATTATCTACTCTACATACGTGGATTCGATTTTTTGAATATATTTTACATTTGGCATGCGATTTTCTGTGTTTTAAAAATGGGAATTTTGGCGAGCTAAATATTGGTTTCATCCCACTATGATAGGCAGTGATTCATAATTTTTATTACACTGTCAGCGACTGTAAATCATTGCAATCGATAAACGATTCTGAGTGGAGTTCGGTATACTATTATGTTTACATTATATTGATTTTACTTTTTTCCCTTGTATTCCAGAATAGATAACCAAAAAATCAACAAAAACAAAATCGCCAGTCGAGAAATTCGCATCTTTTGAGGTACGATATAAACAATTCGGTATGAATAATATACATTTTTACAAACCGTAAATGTATTCATTGAGAAGAAAAACAACATTAATTCTTAGTATAAAACAAATACGAGTAACTAATTCGTTATAAACTTAGAATCTATAAAAATAACATAATAATCGAAATGCTACTAATTAATAAGTGCGAAAGTTTGTTTGATAGTTGGATGGAATGATTAAACGGATTGAATTGAAACTTTGCATAGATATAGTCCTAGATCAAATTATTCTTGCCGATCATTGGTTATATCTACATGGGATACAGAAGAAATTTAAAAAAAGTAAAAACAAATCAAACAAAAAAAATAAATATTATGTCTCATAGCATGGGTAACGCCGGACTAGTCTATAATAATATAATATATTTGACTTTAGACACTTACACACACTCTTTATAGTCGTATGAAATGTTCAGCATGTCGACCACGTGATGAATGTTTAACATATTACCGACACAATCAATAAATCGTTGTTTATTCCAACATTCTGAATTTCTGAAATCTATAATAAAATTATAATTAATTAAAAATAAATAACATCAATTATTAAGTAATTAGTTTCATTAAATTCTTTTTGTTACATGAATAGTATAAATAAATCAAATTAAAACTTATACAGCTGAGGCTATGGTTAGATAGACTCATACTTGAGTGTATATAATACATATTATTTGAATAATAGCCGTTTCCTTTTTTTTTATTGGAAAAAATAACCTAACCTAACCAACTTTGGGGAGAAGAATTAATTTTTTATAAATAACTTGGGAATATCGGCTACATATTTAATGAACCAGCTTCAGTATCCCGTATCCCATTTGACCATAAGTTGAGAACGGAATGACTTCATGCAATTTCTTTGGATAATAGTCATATCCGTACTGATTGACATATCTTTCCATTGAGTACTACTACGGATTTTAGATTTGACCCGCAGATTAGAATGCACCTCTGAAGGTGAATTTTATTGGATCAGAATAGTACGTGGGCGATTACCTGGTTTACCCAAACGTTTAACATTTGCCACTGAGATCGGGCTAAATTATTCTTGAAGGGTTTCATTAACCAAACTAGTCGTTACAGAAGAATCTTCAGAAATAGAATCAGACACATTAAATATATTTAGATTTTTTTCTTTTAATATTCTGTCGTGGGATTCTTTAACTATACCGATATCAGGTAATTGAGATGATGACTGGGAGTGTTCTAGCTGAGTTAATCTACTACGTAATAGTTGGATCTTAGAAAAAACCCTCATTATCCTTTTTTTCTTTAGATAGATCGAAAGATAATATACGCAGGGAATTCTTTAAATCGTTTACACAAGATTCGAGGTTGGATAGTTTAGTGCTGATGATCATAAAACTGGAGTCATAAGTATTTACCTTGTTATTAATATCCGATAAAAGATAACACATTTTATCCAGAGTTATAGTTGACTTGACTGGTTGTGAACTTCAATATCGGCGTATCAGGTTTAGGATGAAGTGGATTTTTCATTGTGACACAAATGTCGAGGGGAACAGCAAAAAGTTTGAAAAGGTGATAAGAGATAATTGGCTATATCCCGTACGGGTCGTTAAACTTATCAAGTTAGATAAGAGAGCAGCGTATAAAGAACGCACATCGTAACTGTACATATAAAATGGACTGAGTTTATCACTGATAAACAGTGTATACGCGGCTTAACAAGGTTTACTGTGTACGCAGTGTATTCATCGTGCGTGCGGCACGGGTTGTAACTCGCCGGATAGCAGCAATTAACGAGATAGCACAATCGAAAGCGACCGTTGAACCGATAGAAGTTAAGAATATACACGTTTCACGGTGGTTATGTCTTCAGACAGTGTCAACAAAAAAAAACTGCTCTAGGGAGATTACCGACACAAAAAAGATATCGGACCGTGTGCGGAATTTTTTCACAGCAGCCAAGACAAAAAGCGTAAAAAACAAGTAACGATAACTGGAGTTGGGCGAAAAACGAGAGTAAACAAAATAAAACAAATAAACATTATTAACGAGAGAACAAAAGATATATATAGGATATAGAGAGAAATTAAATATGCATAACGAGTAGGCATTGCTAATTAAAAACAATTCTCAGCGAAGTTATACATGTTTTAAAAAGCCATAATATTTACAAATTTCGTCAAAATTTTGTTTTTTTTTCACCAAAAAATACGACTTTTAATGAACCTCATATTAAATCTTCAAGCATTTCTGTTTGGTATAATCATTTTACCTTCAAATTACACCTACTGAATATAAATTGTATATAAATGACTTAAGAATGACTCAAATATTTTGAACATTTTACCACGTCTATAGAAAACAAATATAAGTTTTTTGTCCAAATTTCTTATCTCTACTAATATTTCTAACTCAATTACAACTAAACAACAAAACTGATAATAATATATTTGGTAAATTTTCCCGTTTTTCCAATGTTTTTTCGTGTTTTTCCAAAAAATAATTAAAATCGCTTGGAAAATCATAAAACTACTTCTCTAAAATACCACTGAGATAAAAATAATTTTACTATATTATCTACACAGATAATTTCGTCTTCAGCGTAATAACCCACTATTTTATATAGCTCATTGCAAATTAATATAATAGTTACGTAATTCATTTAAAATATATAAATGTCATTATGTTCTGTAACTTTTAGTTAAATTGTTTCGTATTTAATAATAGCTACTCACCGATTGTTTATTAAATACGTAATTCAAATTGTATAGTAATATCTGATGTTACGAAAAATCGTTTCTGTTAAAAGAAGTTTAAGGTTTTATAATATCGAGTTTAATTTTAAACCACTCTTTCTTAATTAAAAAATCATCTGCAACGACTGCTGCAGTTGTATAAAATAACTTTTCCATTTTAGATTCTAAGTAGAGTGAAGAAATGTATAGTTTTACAAAGATGTTTATTTTTTTTATTCTGTGGACAACTTTTCTACAAGCATTTTTTCTCCAACTTATAATTATAGCAATTTATCTAAATGGAAATTTCATTGGAGAGTTCTTTAGAGAGGTCATTTTTCGATTTTCTCAAAAGTTTTCTGATCAAATGTAAAAAAAAACGAAAAAAAAAGAAGTTCTTAAATAACGGGGTCGAGTGCAGCTACTGGTATAGGTAATTTAATGTATATCTGTAAGCAACGATAAACCATTGCTTACGAAAAAACGATTCTGACCGCAATTTAGTTGATACTGATACTTTTTCAACAAAAAATATGTCATATTATAGTAAAATAATTAAATAGGCATTATATATTTTCTTTAATAATATCTGTTTAATATTGTACCAATTTTCCCGTTTTTCTCGTGTTTTTTCCCGATTTTTTACATTTGCTGGGAAAATTCTTGATCAATCGAATAATCGAAAACAGATCTTTTTAAAATACCTATTCAGTCAGATTTCTTTTTTGAAAAAGTGCTATCATTGTAAATCGGATCAAAAATTCTGGTAGAAAGGTTGTCTACAGGAAAAAAAAACTACGACAAACATACTTCCATAAGACAATATTAAGTTATTTAACATAACATAGAATATCCGCATATCAGAACTTTAAAAAGCTCTAATTTAGAAACTTTGTCAATCTGCTCAATTCTAACTTCACCATCGTTCTTAAATCAGCAATACACATATGTTCAAAAAAAAAGAGCTGATACCAAGGATGGGGGTGGTCACTGTTAAAGGTAAAAAGTTGGGAAGGTAGATTATATAAATATATTTCATTTATATCTGTAAGCATCGATAAACCATTACCTGGCGAATAACGAATATCCGTTAGAAAGTAAATCAAAAATGCAACAAAAAGGTGTTTTGTGATTTTCGATTAAATTAATTTTTCTGGTAGAAAACGTCGTCCGTGTTTTTATAAAATAATGAATCGTGAAATTGTACGTTTTCCTACGTAAGTGCTTCTAATTAAAAATTTCATCGAAAATCAATGTTACTACACGTACAAATCGGAGCAAGTTTTATAAATCGCTACGCTCGGAATCTAAAAAATATTGAAAAATTAGATTTGTTCTACGTAATTTTTTAGTCAAAATTTAGTTGTGAAATTCCCTTATAAAAAAAAATTCTGCATTAAATAAAATTTTTTTTTTTTTTGACTACAAATTAAGACTCTTAATGAACCTCCTGTTAAATTTTGAAGCATTTTTGTTCAAGTCTAACAAGTACCTACCGAATAAATATTACGTACAAAACTCTTAAAATTAAAATGTGTATAAATACTTCAAAATAGCTAAAATTGTTTGAAAACTGTATTACAATAGAAAAGGTAAACCTAAAGATTTTTGTCCAAATTTCAAATTCATAAAAGCGATACAAATATTTTTATTAACAGCTTTTCTTCAAGCAATTTTGCTCCAATTATTAATGATAGACATTTTCCAAAAAGAAATTTCACTGGGAAAGAACTTTAGAGAGGTCGTTTACTGATTTTCTCCGGAGTTTTCTGCAAATTTGAAAAACTGGGAAAAATATAGGAAAAATGTAGAAAAATCGGGGAAATCGGTACAACATTAAACAAATTTTATTTAAGAAAATATATAGAGCCTACTTAATCATTTTATTGTAATATGGCATATATATTGTTGACAAAGTACCACTATTAAGTGAACTCCTCATAGGATCGTTTTTTTGTAATGGTTTATCGTTGCTTACAGATATACATTTAATTAGCTATAACAGTGGCTGCACCCGTCCCTGTTATCCTAGGATGTCTTTTTAATATATTAATGTTGTTTTGGATTAAAACCAATTTAAATGCGTATAGCATAAAATGCAACACAATTTGTTTGTTCTAACTCCTAATTGAAATTCAGATAGGTAGGTACTTAATATGTACTTACTTGTTATTTTAGTAATAATATTTACACATTTAAAACATCATAATATTATGCACAATGTTATTATAGTGAGAGACCAGTGAAAATAAAACTATTAGGTAATAGGTATGTTATTATATGCTTGAACCTCTCAAATTACCTACATGGATACAATCACACCCGATACTTGCTCACGTGAAAAAACCCCTCAACCATTCAATTTATTCAAAAATTATAAAATATGATTATTATTTTGCTTTCCATTCCCAGACCGATTGCTTAATTTAATGGAAAAACGGTAACTTATATTTTAGATACCGTTTTTCAGACAGTTAACTTATATTTTAGATAACTGTCTTACTTATAATACGCTTTATTTGTATTATTGATCATACGATTATGTGTGTGAATCTTTGTATTTTGGATTCTGCAACTGTGTTTTGGTTTTATTACTCTGATGTAAGTTTTTTTTCTATCTATTAATAAATTTTCTAACAAAAATCTTACATTATTTATTGAGTGTGCCTTTAGCATTTTTTCTAATAGTAAATGTTATCATAGTTGGTGCATTGGTAAAGTTTTTTTTTTTTTTTTTTTATTAGTTTTTTTAAATTATCGAAACTATACATTTCATTTCAAAAATATACTTTTTGTTTGAATATTTATATAATTTTTAATTTAATTTACAATGACTGTATTATATAAAACCTTAATTTTAACTATACAAGTAAAATTTAGTTTTTAAAAAAAAAAGATTGTTTTTGGAAATGATAATTCGTTACAATGAATACCACATTAGACACTAAATTTTCCAAAGTTACTATCGTATATAAATCGACAACAATAAGAAACGTATTAAATTCTGAGTGGAGCGAAGAAGCTTATGGTTTTACAAAGATGTTTTGTTTTTTTAACTGTTTTAATTTTTCTACCAGAAGGCCTGCTCGGATTTCTAAATTTAGCTCCTTTCCTGAAAAAAATCGGTGTTGGGGGGTACTTTAGGGAGATTATTTTTTGATATTCTCAGTAGTATTCCCAGCAAATGTGTAAAACCGGGAAAAAACATGAGAAAACTGGGAAAATCGGTACAACAGTAAACAAATATTATTCAAGGAAATATATATTATAGTCCAATTAATTATTTTTCTATACAATTACATGTATATTATTATCAACTGAACTCCTCATAGGATCGTTTTTTCGTAAGTAATGGTTTATCGTTGCTTACAGGAGTACACTAAATTATATATAACAGTGGCTGCACCCGTCCCTATTATCCTACGATGTCTCTTTTATTATTTTATTTTTTTAAATTTTTTTTTTTGATAAATTGGCCATCTGTTGGAACAGAAAAAAATATTATGAAATATTATGAAAACATATCTCTTTGTTTGTAATTTGTAGATAGGTGCCATATAATATCCGGGACGTCGAAATCCCATGCATAATTTTGTATATTAATGCCGTGATGCCAGTCGGTCTGCAGTCTGAAGCACTATTTTTAATTTACCATATGGCTACCAAATATAAAATCATAAAATCTCGACACATATTACAACAGTCGTATAATAATACAGAAATAAAACCAGAATAAATTGATTATATATTTGATGAATGAAATAAACATTGATATTTGTATTGACAGCAAAGTGAGTAAATGTATTAGTTTTACAAAAATATTTATTTTTATACGTATATATTGTTTAAGCAATTTATACCAGAAATCTTACTTTGATATTCAAGTTTAACTTTTTTTCTAAATGACAATTGTATCCAGATGATACTTAAAGAGATCATTAAAATTAAAAAATCAACAAGATTTGTTGATTTTCCAAACGATTTTCATAATAATTAGAAAACATTGGGAAAAAAACTTAGGAACAACGAGAAAATGTACAAAATAATGTTTTTATTTTTAATTTTATTTTTTCGTTATAGTTTAATTAAAAATATTCGTAAAGACTTGCAATTTGGACAGAAAACACACCTTGCCTTAAACGTGGTAAAATTTTCAAAACATTCAAGCTATTCTTGAACTATTTACAAGCATTACATTTTGTGAGGTTGTACGTAATTATTATTCGGTAGGTTCTCTGTGAATACAATTGTTAGACCAAACAGAAATGATTGACAACTAAATAATAGTTACATTATAAACTGTCATTAATGTCAACAAGAAAAAGTTGAGTGTTTTAGAGTATTTTTTTTATAAGAATTTTAATATCAAATTTTGACGAAAATGGGAAATATTACCGCCTTTTAAAACATGTTGGTATAACAGAACTCAACTCAAAACTACACACTTTTTCTTTAGCAATAATTAATCGTTGCGTATAGATATATATTAAATTCCTCTCCATATTCTATCTTCCTAATATCTCACCTACAACAGTGGTCATTCCATTGTACGCATGTCCGTCTTGTTACAATAGCATGCGATTTTATTTCTTATATTATTTAAAAAAAGTTCACGACGTGTTGTAGGTAATGTAAGTCTAGAAAATGATAATCTCTATAGGTCAACTCTCAGTGTCCCACATATTTTTATGGACGAGTTTGGGCCCTTCCAGACTTAAATTACAATATATATTATATTCTTAGTGGAATCGAAATAATATTGAATACAAAAAATTAATTTATTATTATAGCCTGTTACACGTTCAAAAAATAACTCGAATACTTACTGGGCAACTCAGTTTCCTGTGACCCGTTGACTTTTGTAGGATGACACATATACGAATACACGGACCGGAATCCTTTGTACCACGAATCGAATCTGGCCGTTCCATTTTTTACCGAGCAATCGCTGCTGATAATGTCGGCCGAACATTGCAACGAATCGTCCAACAGCCTTTTAACAAAGTTTGCTTTGAAGTACCAACGCAAGTATATAATTAGAATATAATTAAGTTTTCTATATTAACTCACTCGCAAAACGTCTTAGGATCTTCGCATATTATGGAGTTGTAGCAGTTCAAACTTTTAGAAAGTTTTCTGAAACATGTATCGGCCAACTGAGGCAGGCATTTTTCATTAAAATCCACTGAACAAAACGAATAAATAAATATTAAGAGTAACTATTTTGAGATTTTTTAAATAAAATTTTACAGCAACTATAATGTTTAATAATATTATTAGTATACACACAGGAATCCGTTTGGTTTTCTGAGTAAATTAAAAAATTGACCAAACAAAATCACACGATTATTTTGCAGATATGTCTTAAATAATTATAGACTGATTATCAATGAATATATAACTAATTAAAATATATACTAACCCAAATTTCAAATTTTCAAAGAATCAATGGTTTCTATACAATGGGTCTGACTGAATATTACCGACGAATTTCACGATTAAAATTATTTCGGAAAATGTTAGGTCGTGACGTTAAAATGGTCTACCATTTAATTTTTGGCGTTTATGCAGATGATTGTTTGATTATAATTCACTAAGCTACAATTTTTTTTTTAAGTGCAGTTATTTGATTAAACATGTTTACACTTACCTTGCGCCGAACAATTATAACTGCAACATCCAATAATAATCAAAATTAAAAACCAATGAAATAATTTGTTTAGAAAATAAATCATTTTTGTAAAAAAAATTAGTATTTCCGCGTCTACAAAACTATACGAAACGAAACGAAATGATTGTAATATAAAAAAAATCAAACGACGTGCTATCTATATTTTTTTTTTTTTTTTTAGGAAGTACGATAAAATTATTATACATAGAGAACGCGTGGGGTGTGCTCTTTGAAATGATAATTTATCTAATTATTATTTTAATATTGTTATTATACTCTTATCGACACATGACACATGGACCAACCATCCATCGTATCAAATACAAGAGTTGAAAAGATATCGTTTCGAACCTTTTGACATACTTTTAGATTCTGAGCATGGCGAGGCATCTATTGATTTAATATTATGATGTGTGTTTCTCTTGTGTCTGTGATTCTGTGAGCAACTGTGTTTTTATGTAGTTTTAGTTTGGTAGTTATGTGGATATAATTGTTTCACCAACCAGAAATGTACATTTAACAGGAACTTCATTATAAGTTCTAAAAAAAAATAATGTAATGTAGTATTTTGTTTTTGTTTTAAAATCATTTTTTGAAAAAAATCGTAAATATTACGTCCTTACAAACCAAGTAGGTATAAACTAACTTCGCTCAAAATCATTTTTGATTTGTTTATCACTGCTTACAGATATAAATTAACTAATTTCATATATCTCACATTCCCAACTTCTCGCATATAACAGATACGCACCCATAAGCAGTATCAGCTCTTTTTTTTATATATTCCTATATTTTTCTGTCACTTTCTGATTATAATAATAATATTTAAACACACTGCAAACGTATACCATTTTATGGAGTTTTTTTTCCGTTCGTATTAGTGATAAGTATCTGCAGTATCATACGTATTTTTAAAAAGATTTATTAGGTAATGAAATTTTCTACATTTATAAACAGAATATAATTTTCCTTAAAGACGCCTTACGACAGCAGTACGTGATAGAGCACGACAGAGCAGCCTTTAATGGGGGAGAGGGCAATTACTCATGGGTGGCAAATTTGATGGTGCTCGGGGAGAGAGGGGGAAATTTGTGCGAAACAACATATTAAACCAACAACAGTTACTGTGTTGCATTTTTCTCTAATGTTAATATTTTTTTTTGCTCTTTTTCCTGTTTGTTTCATTGGTGGCCTTCAAGATAAAAAAAAAAAAAAAAAAAAAAAAAAAAAAACAAAAACAAAAATAGCTGATACTGCTGATGAATGCGCAAATGTTATAGGAAGGAAGTAGAGAAAGTAGAATACATAAAGTTATTTAATTTATATCTGTAGGCAATGCTAAACCATTGCTACCGAAAAACGATTCAGAGCAAATTTCGTTTATACCTATTTTTAAAGGCTGAAATATTTCAGATTTTCTTCAAAATTTGATCTTAAAACTATTTTACTATACAAAAAAAATGTCTCCATTACAATCTACTTTTATTTTTTGACCACTAAAAACAACTTCCATTAAACTTCCTGTTAAATATCAATGCACTTTTGTTTAGTCATACAATTATATATCCACATAGTACCATATAATAAAAAATACATAAAAACACTTACAATTATAAAATACGTATAAATGACTCAAAAACCGGCAAAATATTTTGAAAATGTACATCAACAAAAGGCCAATAAAAGTTTAGTGCCTAAATTTTTAAACTCTATGAATATTCTTAACAGAATTACAACAAAATAATAAAATTATAACAAGTAAATTTTCCCGTTCTTTCCATGGTTTGCATAGATTTCGCGCTATGTTCGAAATTTAAAATGTAACTACATATAAAACACAATACGAGTAGTGTTCAGTTAAAAATATTTGTGGAGACTTGAAAATTTGACAGAAAACTTATATTTGCCTTTTCTGAACGTGAAAATATTAGTTACTATAATGTAATTACAACATTATTTACTACTATCCATCATAATCGGCTTGGTACACAAAAAACTCCGAAAGCATTTCTCCAAAATGGCTCCTAAAAATATCATTTCAGATATTCTCAGTAAACACATTTGTCTTTCCGTCTGGTGGCCTATAACTATTTATAATAGGTGTGTTTTGACATTGTAATCGTGACTTAACGGATTACTTAATGATAACTTTTTTGATAGTTTGTTACTGGAACCCAGTTACTCTTTCTAGTAAAAAGTTTAGTGAATTTTATTCAAAATTAATTAAGCTTTAACCGTCCATTTCGAGTTTGTAAAGGGGTTTACTGATGTTAGGTTACTATGATAACACGTGTGAATAGTATGATAAGCATATTTTATAACCTTGAATTTAATCACTAAACTGATTACTTCGTCAAAACACTTCTAATGGCCTAATAATAATAATAATAATAATTTAAATCACTCGCACAGATATAAAAAATGATCATAATTCATAATATTCAATATTAATAGTACTTATATATAATATTATAAAATATATTTAACATTTGTATTGTTTTACTGTAGTCGTGCAACCTACAACTATCAACTATTGTGTCACTAATGGTATATATATATATATATATATATATTACTATATATAAACTATATATATTATTATATATAAATATTAAAAAAAAACCGTTTTAACAGTGATTAAGTTAGTGAAATGAATACGGTATTGTATGAAATAAAAACTATTTTGAGTTTTTTTATAAAAAAAAACGAAAAAAATTTTCCTCCCCGGCGGGGAATCGAACCCCGGTCTCCCGCGTGACAGGCGGGGATACTTACCACTATACTACCGAGGATTATATCTATTAGAGCATTTATTTTTGCTTTTAAGTTGTTTATCATTTTTACTTATAATGTATTTTGTATACTACACTAATATATTTTTAAATTGGGAACGCAAATAGATTTATTGATATTCTATGATCAGTTTTTTTTTTTTAAAAAAATTGTCTGTCTGTAAACAGTGTTGACAAATTTTTGACCAAAAACTTTGCTTTATTTAAATAATAACCAGATACCTTTTTTCAGCTCAGAATCATATTTTGATTGCAATTGTTTATTAGTATATGAACTAAATTATCCTCTATCCTATATGCATAGGTGTAGATAGGCGTAGCGTGATGGTTTCTGACAAAAAACAAAATATTGGATAAATGGGTACATACATATGTTATACAACTATTATATATACCTACTATATTATATACCTACTCGTAGGTGCCGGTATGTCATTGCCCCCTCGCCCTTTAAAAGCACAAGGTTATTTAGGAGAGGATTTTGGGAGTCCAACCACCTCAAGAACTTTGGAATTATTAATTTGAATTTAATATTATAATAATCAAGTGAATTAAAAATATTTCATAAAATAAAACACAAACATTTTAACTCGCATATTATTATAATTAAGTATATTATGTAGGTATACATATCATAATATAGATAGATATTTAAATTTAACGTAATGAAATGCAAATAGAAATAAATACTTAGATGCTGGTTTTATATTTTCAAGAACAAACATGTTTTAATGGTACAAGAACTAAGACAGTAAGTCTAAGAATTACAAATAAATTTTAGAACTAAGTTTAACCGTATACTTTTTTCGAAAAAAGTGTTTAACATAAAAACATGATTAATATTATTTTATATTACCTACCATGTCTCTTTCTGTGTAAAATAATGATAAATTTTAAACCTAAAAATGAACGTTCACACGATGTCAAGCTTACCTAAATTGTAAGCGTTATTTGCAGAAGTTTATATAAATTCAGAAAAATGTTAATATTAATTAAGATTAAAAATTAAACAATTTTGTACTAATATATTTTAACGAAATTTCAAAACATTACCCATCTAATGAATCGACAAGCGGCCAAAATGATACAAGAAAGGTTCTATTAAATTTTTATTTTTTGGTGTAAGTTTTCTGGTCGAAAATTGAATTTCCAAAGAAAATGGGCAAACAGGACGAAATGTTGACAATGTCTAAAAGTGTCATAAAGTACCTACCACTTTACAGAAATTCTGAATTTATTTTGATACTGTGTACAAAAATCAGAGCATTTGTCTAAACAGCAAAATGTTTTCAATGAAAGAGAAAAAATTATTTTTTTTAATTACATTTTTAAAATGACAGACATACTTCCCACGTGTGGACAATGGTTGTAGTTGAGAAATTGATAAAGTAGGATAAATAGGGGAATTTAATTCATATCAGTATACAATGATAAACTATTGCTAACGAAGAATGATTCGGAGCGAATTTTGGTTGTACATGTTTTAAAAGGCCGTAATATTTATGAATTTCGTCAGAATTTGATATTAAAACTCTTTTAAAAAAAATACTGTATAACCTCTAATTGTTATTATTTATTTTTTGGTCACAAAGTATCGAGATACAATGAATTTCCTGTTTAATTTTCAAGCATTACTGTTTGATCTAACAATTTTATCCACGAGTACCTACTTATAATAAAAATTAGGTAAAAAACACGCAAAATTAAAATGTTTATAAATAATTCAAAAATGGCTTAAATTTTTTGAAAATTTTACCACGTTTAAAAAATAAATATGAGTTTTCTGTCCAAATCTCAAGTCTCTACGGATATTTTTCGACGAAAATATTTGTCCGTTTATCCCTATGGTTTTCCTACGTTTTTTCCGGTTTTTCTCAATTATTACTATGAAACCCGCTTGGAAAATCAAAACAGGACCCCTCTAAAGTACTAACGGGATAAAATTCCCTTTCGGAAAAGATGCTGCTATTGATTATTGAATTATTTATAATTATTAATAATTTGATTATTGCTATTGAATCGGCGTAAGATTTCCGGTAGAAATTCCGTACACTATAAAAATAAAAAATAAACATCATCGTAAAACCATTCGCTGTAAACTCGCTCAGAATTTGAAATTGCAGTATTATTATGTCCCCTGTAAAATCAAAATAATACAATTTATACACACGCTAATGCGAGTTAGAGTCGAAGAGATATTACTGAGTTACATCGATGGTTTTAGTGCATCCTCAGTGACCAGGGTCCCATGCCGGTCGTCGTCTCACGGTTCCTTTCACGTTTTACGCAGCAGCGGTGACTGGAATATTGCAATATTATTAAGCTACACATTTTTGCCGTTCCTAAAGTCGTCTCGAGAGAATAATTTTCATTGGTACAAAATTTAGTCAACGTCAATATAACAACGTTATCCATGTTTGTACGTTGGACTTTAGCAATATCATAAATACACTCGTTTTTATGTTTAGTTTTCTAAGGATCTTACAAATTGATTGAGTACTCGTATATATTAAATCCAACGTTCAAACACAGATAATCTTGTGATAATAATTAATCAGAAATAAGAATAAAAATAATAATACGTATAACCGACGGAAAAACAAATCATAAAGGTGGGAAAGGATATTTAAAATTGGCCCCACTGTTGTAAATGGAAAGTTAGGAAAATGGGTTACATAAAGTTATTTGATTTATATCGATACGCAACGATGAACCATTACTAACGGAAAACGATTCTGAGCGAATTTCTATTACACGTGCATCAAAATTTCATAACTTTTTCGGTTTTCGGTTTTAAATTTTACTTTAGAAAAAAAAAAAAAAACAATATTATTCCATTACACTCAAATTTTTAAATTCTGAGCATATTTTTTCATCATATAATTTACTTGACTTGTTCGGATAATATGTTCAATAAGGCTTATTATTATTTATCATTAGGGTTGCATATTTTTCTGTATTCATTGGGTTTATAACAGACTAAGCTAGAAATTATTTCTATACAATGAAAAGTTTAAAAATCGTAAATTTAGAATGCATATTTTGCATATTTCGTTAAATTTAGAAAAAAGTGCATATTACATAGATTTCAAATGAATTTTGTATATTTTTACACTTATCATGCATGTTAAGTAATTATCGAAAAAAATTGATTTTATTTTCTTCTTGCTTAACCGATGTAATTTTAAATAATATTGAAAATAAAACTCAATATTATTTATTATTATTTCTTATCGTCTCGGTCTATTATTAATTTAACGACAACGACGCATTTCGCATTCAATATCTTTTTTGTGAATAATAATAATGACGTTATATGTTTTGGAACATTCATTATATTTATTCATGCATATTTTGGCATTTTTTTTTTTAGATCATACAACTTCCGAGCTCAATTTATTATGTTAATGGCATACTATCACGCATCACTGTCACGTATAAAATCTCGGTACGACCACTATCACAATGACGTGCATATTGATAATGCGATAGCACGTAGTAATATGAACGCGTACCGAATAACGCAATAGATAACGAATAATAGATGCGTGCACAGCGAACTGTAGTTGACTATAAGTCAAATCAATAAGTAAGAATAGCAAGGATAGCGAGTAAGTAAAAATCATTGTGAAAGCGGCCGTGTTTTCGCGATAGCAACTATCGCGTTCGGGTGTCGTCGTGTGTCTCGGCGTAATAATACCGGAGTAACGGCGTGCGCGGATTTTATCGTGCGGTGGCACTTGCCCGCGTGGGTCGTCACGGTCGTCGATGGTCGGTGGTCGGGGGCGCCCGCGGACGCACGTGGCCGATCGGACGTTTTGGAGACTGTTGGTACCAGGGACCCATGCGTTTGCAGGCGGCTCGGCGCGACGCCGCCGCCGCCGAGCCGGGAGCGCGTTCGCACTCGCGGATCCCGGACGCCCCCCCGGGACCGCCGCCCGCCGGTGACCCGCCGCAACCGAGCGTCGTCATCGTCGCAGAGTAATGTACGCGCAGCCGATCCCGGAATAACATAATAATAATCTCCCCGGTTACGATATCGTCACGTCGTCGTCGCCACATTATATAATACACGGTACATAAATAAATAATAATGTCGTATTATAGTAGCGCTATCCGGTATAGTATGACCGCTAGATCGCGAGATCACGCGGACGATTTTCCCGGACCGGCGATGTTTATTTTCGTTATTAAAAATAACATTCTTTACGTGTATTATTCGCCGACGGTCCCGCTCGTGTAATATAATAATAGCGACGGTGGATAAATAAATGTCAGTAAATTTTCGTGCGCGTTCAAAAATATTTGGTATTATCTTATATACAGAGTGTTGCACGGGCGATAACGTTTTGGTTTCTCGTAATGATTACCTATACTATACAGCCTCGCCGCTATGATTCCGATTATTATTATATTTCATGTATTATGTATGTCTAATCGGAAATAAAAAAAAAAATTAAAATGTTTAAAAAAATTGTTTTTTTTTCATAATCCAAAAGACTTTAACTATAAATACATTTTGAAACAAAGTTTTGGTGTTGACAATTAGAAATAATTATAAAACGCCTATCTTGAACTTTGTAAGAACAAAAAAAAAAAAAATTAAAAAAATATAGTCAATAGAGAAACTATAACGAAAGTATATATTATATAGGATATATTAATGTACATATCAAAAGTGACGATAAACCGTTATAATCAAAACAACGATTCTGAGTGGAGCTCGGTAATCATCTTAAGTTCTACAGTGTAACTCAATAAGGTAAACCAGAAATCTACAAAACAAAATCGACGGCATATACTCATTTGTTCGTCATATGAGAATCCTCAGATTCTAGGTTCTATCTTTCTATAAATTGATTTTTCAGACAACCATTTTTAGATTATAAGTGGAGCGAAGAAGCTTATAGCTACAAAGATGTTTATTATTTTTTTTTATTCTGTGGAGAACTTTTCTATCAGAGATCTTGCTCCGACTTTTGTGTACAGCAACCGTTCTGAAAGGGAATCGGCATGGGGAGGTACTTTAAGCAAGTCATTTTTCGATTTTCTCAGGAGTTTTCCCAGCAAATATGAAAAACCGGAAAAATCGGTACAACAGTAAACAAATATTATCCAAGAAAATATATGAAACCTATTTAATTATGTTAATATGACATAATATGACATATATATTGTTGATAAAGCACTACTATCAATTGAACTCCTCATAGGATCGTTTTTTCGTAAGTAATGGCTTATAGTTAATTACAGGCGTACACTAAATTATCTATAACAGTCGCTGCACCCATCTCCATATTTTTAGGGCGTCTTTTTGTTTATTTTATTGCATTATTTGTAATTTTTGTGATATTATGTTTTATAGAGTACAAGTATTGATAATATTTACTTTAAATTAATTTTCATTTTTATACAGAAATAATGGTGTAAGATTTACAATTAAAAATCGTGAAAAAAAGGTAACTAGGTGTTTAAAAACAGTAATTTTGGAAAGGTTCTATCTATACAACGCTAACGAAAATATTTTCTTTGACTCTTTTATTTTATTTTTCATTAAAAATTATTGTTTTGATCTACTTTGATTTACTTTGCACTGCAAATTTGTCTATTACCCTATCATATTTAAAGTTAAATAATTATAATAACGTTTAATATCAAAATATGAATTTTTAAATGTTGAAATACTTCTATCGGACAATTTCAAAACGTGGCGTCAGGTTTTAATTTTTTAGAGAAACCGTTAGAGAAATCAATTATTTATAAGTTAACTATTTGTAGAATTTGTTAAAGTCTAATAGTTTCTTCTCAAACAAAATAATATTAGAATAGTTTAGATTGCTTGTCCGGTGAGCTCTCCGAACGTTTTTCGGTTCCGTGTAACTAGTCAATCGAGTTCACGGCCGCGTATTCGTCGGGGGGGCCACCACGGGGAAGACGTGTAAACCTTCCATGAAATATATACATTTTTTTTTTCATCTCACACACCTGACATTATTGTTGTTATTCGTAGGCACAAAAACACGACTTGCTGGCGTGTCCGGAAATTTCCAATGGGAGATAAATAATAATAATCGTGAATAAAAGTAGAATCTTCTTCGCTATCCAACTCGACTGCATAATATATATTACGAGAATTTAAAAACCTGTATAACAGGCTAATCTTACCCACTTAATATACTTACCCCTCCCCACTCCCCCGTTAAAAATTTACTTGGATATTTTTACCCCCCCCCCCCCGCGCACCGGGAAATATATCCGAAGATATGATTACCACCTCCTTAACAAAATTAGTATCTACAGGTATAAACTATTATATTTTTATGTAAATAAATTCTACGTTTTCATACGTACACGGGTATAAACGTCTAAGAATAAAATGTACCGAGGAGGTAAGTACCTATTTCCAATTTTATTTTTCCGTCATCAGCAAAAATGTACATAATATAAGGGTAAGTATTTCCAACATTGTTGTAACTTCCTGCGTAAAATTAATTAATGGAGGTAATACATACGATTTTGACCGGGGTAGTATTTTTTGAGATATTGTTATCCCCCTATATAAATTTCGGGCAGTAAATATAACCCAGGATAATTGTACTGATGGTGAACATTTTGTAGGTTATTTTTATCAGGGTTAAGAATATTCTGTTATATTCTTACCGTGGGGGGAGGTAAATATTATGGACAATATCGATGTACGCTATAATAACGAATTCAAAAAAGCCAATTTTTAATCAATAAGTACAAAACTGTATTTGAAACTTGGATACGTGTAATGTACGTACATTTTAATATTACATTTCGAAATAAAAATATACATATAGTTGTTGTACATTTAAGCCAAATGAGTACATATAATCCTTACACCCCACCCTCCCACACACATACACACACACACACACACACACACACACACACGAACGACACTGTCTCTACTCAGAATCGTTTTTTTTTTTTTTTTTTTGGTGAGTAATAATTTATCATCGTTAAGCTGTTGTGGATACTGCATGTATCGCTGGGGTCGGTGTAGTTTATAATAATAATTATTATTATTACTCATAATAATTATTATTATGCTCGTATTACGTCGAGACGATCAGGGTCTCATGCGTTGTTTGAACAAATTTCTCGACGCACCATCAATCGCGAAAAGGTCGACGAAACGAATTTAATAAAATATTATGACCGTTTCGAAAATCCCAATCCTGCAGTCGATTCGCATTGCGTTAGAATGTTAGATGAATCGAATCGGCTGTAAAACCATATTATCTACCTATTATTCAAAACGATTTTTTCATCATTCACCCGCTATAATTTCCGTATTGAGCTTCGCAAAAAAGGTCTGGTGTAGTATATTATTATACATTATATTTTATTATATGTTATATAATATAATCTCAATCCCTTACAGTTATAACCTATAGCTGATCTACATCTGCATTTTCTATAAATCCATATACTAATAACTACGTCACTACGTTGCCTCTTCATGCGGTGCATCAGGCGATCGAGAGAATAGTGTTACGGTCAACGGGATGAAAAATTGAAAACGCGTAATATTATTAACGTGTTCGTGGAGGAAAGAAAGAAATACGATCATTTATTAACGGTGAACTTGATTAATGATTATATTTAAATATACGACAAAACACGACGCGAAAATAATAATCTAACCTAACACCAATAGTATTATATTAAGGAATTCGTTCCCGTTTCGAGTTCCTAATTCAAAAAAGGAACTTGTTTATAAACGTATAAAATAATTTTTGATTCTGAGTGGAGCCATGAAGCCCATAGTTTTACAAAGATGTCTACTTTTTTTTTTCTGTGGACAACTTATCTACTAACAATTTTGCTACAGCTCTTGATGACAGCAATTTTTTAACAGGAAATGTTACTGAAGAAGTACTTAGAGATATTGTTTTTCGATTTTTTCTGGAGTTTTCTCAATAAATTTGAAAAACTTAGAAAAACCGAGGAAATCGGTACAACTTTGGAAAAATATTATTTAAGACAATATATAGACTCTAAATTATATAGCCTATTATTTTAATATAATATGGCATATATATATTGTTGACAAAACATCACTATCGACTGAATTCCGCTCAGAACCGTTTTTTCGTAAGCAATGGTTTATTATTGCTTACAAGTATACATACATTTAATTAACTGCACCCGTCCTCATTATCCTAGGACGTCTTTTTGTTTTCGCGCATTTGCGAACGTTCTTTTATTCTCGATATTTTGTCGTTTACTCTTCAAAATAAACAGTGTAGGGAGGTTTAAATAGTAAAGTGAAGCAGTGAAATATTATTAATTCGTATACAAAATACGTTTATTTTGAATGGAAGTAACTCATTCCGGATTGATTTTACTTATTATAATAATAAAAATAGACAACTTTTCTGAGGGAGGGCTCTACGTACGTTTTTTCTTAATATTATCAACACATACCTCAATATATCATTCAGAATTTAACCATTTTCGATTGCTATTTAACTTTCTAAAAACTCAAACTTTTAAAAAAGTAAGTTTATTGAGAAAAAAAAAATGATCTACTTAATTTAATTTTCATAATAAGTACGGTATTTCTAAACCACTTAAATAATTAAATCGCATGATAAGCGTATGTCATCTTGACACTACAGACAGATAAAAAAAACTACCGGAACCTGTTGCGGAAACCATCCCGTTTTCGCTAAGCATTTCCACGGGTTTTCCCGATTGTTAAAAGAAAATGACGATGGAAATCGAAAAAACAACCTCCCCAACGTGACGATCGGACAGAAATTCGCGTTCGGGAAAAAACCGCTGCATCGACGGGAACGGCGCGGTGTTTCCGGTAGAAAAGTGGCGGACGGCCGGCGGACACAGAACGAAAAGCACAGTCGATTATCTGTACAATTCTTAATGTTTACCCGGAGCAATGCGATTTGTATTTTCACCGCGGCCGCGGCGGTGGCAGACGACCTCCGCGGAGATTTACAGGAAAAAAAAAATAAAATAATAATAACAATAATAATATTATTATTTATACGTGTATTTATTTTCGTTTACTCGAAACGTAATATTATAGGTACATGCGTGTAATCGTATGGCCGACGGTATTATCGTTTCGTTTCCGTGCATCCAGTCGTATTATTATTATTATTACTATTACACGCGTATAATAGATGAATACCGTGGCTCGGCGACTACCGTCGGCTTACCGGTCCGTGTATAAATTACAATATTTGATTATAATACCTAACCTTCGAGATGTACGCGGGGACTCGTGTTAAGCCCCGTGCGTCGTGAGCGCGCGTATTTACCTACCCGTACAATAATCGTAATAATAATATTTTAATACCGTCACCGGCTCTCTGGAAATAAAATAACACGATATTACGAAACATCCGACCGGGACCGCCGACGAAAACGCTGAAAACGTGCTCGTGCACTAGGAGGTGGGACACACGCTCGGGCCCGTTGTAAAAACCCGTGGACCACGTAACTACTCCCCGGGATTACGGAATAACGATAAAAAAATAAAAAAAAAATAAAATATATATATATGTGTGTGTGTGTATATATTTTTACATGTTTGAGATGTGTCGGAGTGTCGGATTTTCGAACTGGAAATCGCAAAACAACTCGAACCGAACCGAAAACCCGATAGTTCGGTTGGCTAATCATTCGGTGCCAACACCAACGCGGTGTTCTGCGGTGGGATAGGACGGCTTTGTTTAGAAAAAGACAATTTCTATTTTTTCCGTATTAGTGGGGTCTCGTAATCGTAAATCACGGAACCAAGCGGTTCGAGAACCTAGGTTTTTGACCTAATCTTACCTGACCTTTTTACCATTGTGTTTTTGCTACTATGTTCGAGTTCCGGTTTGAGAAAATATTTTAAAAGTTCGGCTCGGTTTGGTTCGACCTTGAAAATCGGAGTTCGTAACGTCTCTAATATATATGTAATATACATATATATATATATATTGTATATAAAACAAAAACCAATCGAAAATCGACTACCGCCCAGTGGGATGAAATCAATTCTAGCACGCCAAAATTATTATTTTAGTAAACTAATTTTTATTTATGAAAAAAAAATAATTTTTGAAGTTTTGAAGCCATAAATAGTTATTTTTTTTTTAAACACACAAAGTGTATTTTTACTCGCTTTCCATTTACGTACTAGTAGTAAGGATAAAATTAAAATTGATGATTTTATAGCCTGTATAAGAGTGTCTGACCATGTATGTCCTTTTAAAATATCGAAGATATTTTCCCTACTTTTTAATGAACTAGCTTTAGTTATAGGAATACTTTTTTTTTTTTCAAATATTTCCATGTATGAATATTGACTATTTTGAATTATTGGTACCTAATTTGAATCTATCACAGAAAATAATTAATTTAAATTAGATCGGACGGAGACGGAACAAGAAAAATACAAAAATAAAATCTCAATATTTTATACTATAATGTTAGTGTTAATTTGTGTTAAAAAAAAGTCCGTCAACTTTAAATTTTTTTTTCCGATTTTTTCAATGAAAATGTAGTTTAGTTTAAAATCTTACCTGATATATTATTATCGTCCATGATGATCAAATAATGAATTATTATTAAACGAAATAACCAACTAAAATAGTAAAAACTTTCATATCAACAGCTGTTGGTTATTCACCTACACGGTGAATATCAACACTAAGCGTATCTTACAATTTACAATACTATTCGACATCGGTTGAGCGTCATGTGCCGTTGAAAATTTCATTAGTACGATAAAATAAACCATTTTGGGACATTATAATAATAATGTGTATTTATTATCAATAATATGTACATAATATGCAATTACTAATATATCTTGTATTATTTATAATTTTGAATTTTGAATTTTGGCGTGCTAGAACTGATTTTATCGCATTTGATTTTTTACGCAGAGTGATTAATTTAACGTAAAACATCCATTATTTCGCTAAGTATTAAATTTTTTTTAATAATTTTTTTTGGACAGCTTAAGAAACAAGAAGCTCGAAAATGTTACATTACCCACCGTTATTTTTTGTCACCATTATTTTTAGGGACTTTTACCTAATTTTGATTTTCAAATGGCAACTTCTATCGAAAATTCCACGAATAGACGGAGTGTTAGTTTAAATACATTTTTGGTTTTTGCCAGTCTATTGACGAGATTTTTCACTTTTAAGTTTAGGAAGGTGTAGAGTAGTGGAGCGTCATTTGAGTGGTGGCACGACACGCAGCGTTTTAACCTTTTTTTAACTAAAAATCACGGGCGAGGGGTAAAAATTTCCCGTGTTTAAATTTTTTAACTTGTATCATTTTTAATGACAACGAATAGCAAAAATGAATTATAAAATATTTTATTATGTTATTATACTAAGATAATATTAATAACACTTGAGTAGTTTTCGACAAACATTTTAAAATATAGGTTTATTTATAATAATTACAATTATTATCAATACCACCTGGGAATACTCAGAAAATTTTTTGAAACTATACTTATTTACCTATTGATTTATCGTATTTAGAACGGGCTAGGCCTAATTACAAGTATGAATATGGTTATAGTGTAACAGTTAACTAGTTACAGCGATCGTCAACCGATGTAACTTTCCACAGACCACCGGTATTCTGTGAGAAAATTTAGGTAGCCGCAGACAAATTTGAAAACTTAATAAATTGTGTTATAAAAAAAATCTTTTGTTATTATTTCATAAATTTATTTATTTTTTTATTAGTGAAACATTATTTATGAATGAAAAGCTGTAATGGTTCAAAACATCTAAATAAGAGCCTGCGACTTTTAGTATAGACACTATAAACTTTATAGTGGTTCATATAATTTGCAGTTATGAATTTAGTGGTCCATGTGGTCAAAAAGGATGGCGACCGTTGATAGAATGTAACACAAAATAAGAGTATCACAATTAAACATGGCAATAAAAATAAAATAATCGTATTATTATGTAGTGCTGAAGGAATTAATTGAAAACAACAAAGTAATAAATAAACTAAAATGGTAGAGTAATTAATTAAATTAATCAGATAAACTATAATGAAAGATTCGACTGAGGACTATTAACAAATAAATCAACATTAAAATTATTAAGGTATTAAGATTATATAGTTCGAACGCTGGGAAGACACATAAAAAGGAATTTAGGAAACTAGATAAGATTCCAGTATTCGGGTAATAAAGACAATAATAATACAACCCGGTTGGACTTAAAAGTGGAATATCTCATCAACGCGTTGACGGAAATCAAGACAAACTCAACACAAACTCTTTTTATTTAACTAATAGTCTATATCTATTTATGGAATTTATAATTTAGCACGTTTTTTGAAAATCAAAAGTTGATATTCGTTTCGCGAAAAAAAGGATAAAAAAAAAAAATTATTGTAATTCAAAATTTAGGAGCTGTTCGTTTTTGAACTATCAAAAAAAAAAAAAATTTTGAAAAGCCAAATCAATATTTTGCGAAATAATGCGTGTTTAGTGTTTACGTTAAATGAATCACCTTGTATATAATATTCTAAATGCGTTTTCTCGTCTTTGAATGTTAAATACATAGTTTACATAAACATAGGTAGGTAAGTGCCTACTATAAAATATGTACATAACATAATATTGTGTAATACTCGGCTATTATTATTGTATTATAATATGTTTCGTTACCCTGAATCTACACGCAGCCGACCGGGCGCACGTCCATCACGTCGAAATCGTAATGGAATTTCGTCAAAAGTGCACGTTATATTATTATATACGTTTTTTATATTGTAGGTTGGTAGACAGGTGTACTTTTCTCTCTCTCTGTCTCTCACTCTCAAAATATATACAGGGTGTTATTTTCTATCACGGCCCAGTAACGACGTAATAATGTGGCGGAGTCTACGGTGGACAGATTCCACTCTAGATCCTTTTTTTTTTTTTAATTATTTATGTATACATAAATAAGTAGGTAATATTATTTGTGGTGATTGTATTGAAGTTCTTGTAGCCCGTAAAAGTATTATAATTTAAAATACAAATGTAATTTAAGTTTTATTGTTAACTAGTGAAATATTTTACATACCTATCAGTGGAGCGATTAAGATGTTTGGATTTCACGTCCGGAAGTAGAGAAGAATACGAGTAGAGAAAAGTAGTGTGTAATGTTATAATTTTAAATTCTGAGTGTAGCGAAGAATGTTTTGGTTTTACAACGATGTTTATTTTTAATTGTTTTATACTATGTACAGAAATTCTACCAGAAAACTTACTCCGATGTATACGATGTAGACCCTTTTCTGAAAGGAAATTTCGATGAGACTAAATTTTGTATAACATTACATACCCACATATGCTTCGCCCCCGCACCCCTTATACTATACTATGATGTATTAATGTATTATATAAATACCACAATTACGGAAATAACAATACAAAAATGGTTTTAAAATTTATTTGATAGTAAATAAATTTAACAAAATAAATGTCTTTATGCAAACATTTTTTTAATAATTTTTATAGTAATATAAAGAAATATACAATTTCATAAAATACAATGAATAAATAACCTAAACATTAAGTCATCATAATATAATATTAAATATCTATAATTACTAAATATTGAAAATGTTAAAAATGTATTAATTATACTCCAGGCGACGCATTTATTTATTTATATAATTATTAATAATTGTTTTGGTTTCCAGAGTATTAGTAATATCTCTTTCGATATTTAATATTCACAAGTTTGAAAATTGCTCCTACTTCATTGTTGTTCTAGCTGTGTGTTCGTTTCCATATGCATTGATAATACATGTATATTTTTATATTCAATGCAATAATATGCGGTTGAAAATTTAATCAAAAAATCGGGATTCATAACATCCTTTACACTATACGATAAATGGCAAGCAACAGAATAATAATAATATAGTGTGTTCACATATTACACGTTTTTAATTTTTAAGTGACAATTAAAGTCAATAAAGGGTAAGTCTCTTGTTTATGCGCGTGGAATGCCCCATTTACAGACAATTAGATCAATTGGGTTAGAACCGTCACCGCTAGGTAACTGATTTCGATTTAGCTAACCGGAGCGTTATGAAATATCCCGGTACATACACATAATTGACCTTTTTAATTTGCGAACACTACTATAGAAGTTCGCAAGGGCAATGTATAATTATTAATATTACAAACTTAATTCCGTCTATAATTCGTGTCTGCAGTATAGACTCCGGAATTATAGCATTTAAAAATAGCAAATATTAAATAAAAATTAGCTAAGTACAAATTTCAAGTATGCATTAACCTATATGGAAAAAAAATAATTTATAAAAAAAAAAATTTTACACTTAACTGAAATCTGTTGTTATGCTGATTTTTATCAAAAACCTATTAAGATGCTAGTTGGTAGTCCATATTTTTGTAAATTAAATTTTGTCGAAAATAATTAATATCTTATTAGTATACACTTAAGGATAATATTCTATCAATAAATCTTTATTATTTTAGTTTTTAATACCTTTACTATTAATACTGTCCATATACTTTTATTAATAATATTTAAGACTTTTGTAAATATTAATACCTGTCAATCAGTCAATAATTTTTCTGTTTCTACAACCAATAATAATTGATTTCATGACTTTTCATTTTAGATTCGGAGCGTTGCGAGGAATTCATTAGTTTTACTATAGTGTGTATGTTTTTTTTTAATATACAGGTATAAATTAAATAATTTTTTGTGTTTCACATATCCCCAACTACCCACCTATAACAATGGTTACACCCGTTCCTAGTATCAGCTATTTTTATATTTCTAACCATCTGACGCTTGACAAAATATTTTTATTTTATGATTATAGTTATTTAATATTTTGGTATTTTGTTTCCAATGCTTGCTTATACATCGTATTTGAAATGATACATTAATAATAATGGTATGATATTATTTCAAAATCTATGGAAATACTTAATACAAACAAGTACTTAGGCGTAATAATTAGGTAACTTATGTGACAAGTATATCGGGGTCATGTCATGTTCGGTCAGAAAGTTTTTTAAGACTGATTGACCAATTTCAATCGTGACCGGTTTCAGTTTTAACCGAATTAAATTAATTTCGGTTATTTTGGTTTTGATCGAATTAAACCAAAATCAATTATCTAGGTTTAGACTGAAATCGTTTACCTGTACACTATAATGGAATTCATAAATAAATGTTCGTAAAAAACTATATAACAACGAATATAAAATTCAGATATTTTAATTTTTTTTAGATTCGGAGCGTTTTTAGAGAATCTATTGGTTTTACTATGACGTGTGTTTTATTTTATTAAATACTTTTAACGTTTGAGAACAACTTTTCTACCAGAAATCTTGCTCCGACGTATAAAGTGTAGTACATTTTCTGATAAATAATTTTGTCTAATTGGTGCATTAAACATGTTATGTTTTGATTTGCCAAGGGGTTTTATAAATAATTGGGGAAAATTCGTATGACATTTATAGATAAAATGGCAAATACGAGTATTTACGTTGGCACGCCACGCCGTTGTCAATTTCATTGTTTAAATCTTGATTTAATCAAGAAAAAAAAAAATGAAAAAGACCTTTCTTTGTTGCACTTTAGAATTTTGGAGTTGTTCACGAAAAAGTCTGTTTTTTGATTTTCCAAATATTTGTCATAATAATTGAGAAATACCAAAAAAAGACAAACAATAAAAACTGATAAATTTAAAGCGTTAGGATTTCTTTATTTTAAATTTGTATGGTTTATGTTTTCTATCAAAAATATTGCTTTAATAGAAAAATAAAGTAAAACCTTTTTGCTACACTTTTAATTTAGTTGAAAATATAAGAAAATAATTTTTTGATTTTCCTTGCGGTTCATTTAATAATTGACAAACCGAAAACAAACGAAGAAAAACAGTACAATTTAGTAATAATTAGTACTAGTAATAGGAAGTTTAATTCCTTTTTCTAAACCTGAGAAATTATTTAAAACATTTAAACCATTGTTAAGCTATTGATTGATATATTAATTTTGTTAATTTTTGCGTAATTTTTATTTGGTTAGTTCTCTGTAGATATAATTGTTAGTCCAAAACGAAATACTTCACAATGTTGACGATGTTGATAATGGTGACTTTTTTTTTGTTTTTATAATATTATACTGTGATACGAGAAAAAACGCTTACGGTGTGCCGCCACCCGAGTTACGTAAACGAAAACGTGATGTTGGATACTAGGATACTACTGCTCATGTGGGCACGACGTTATTGCACCGTGCCGCAGTTGATGACGTCGTTTGGTATATTTGCGCACTGTGTATGGCGGTGGCACACCGGTGTTTATTGGACGACCAATATTATACAGATTTTCCCGTTTTTCTACGTTTTTTCCGGTATTTCACATTTGCTGGGGAAACTTCTCGGTGAATCGAAAAATGACCTCCTTAAAGGACCTTCTCAGCTAGATTTCCTTTCAGAAAAACTCCTATCAATTTAAATCAGAGCAAAATTGCTGATAAAAAAGTTGTACATAGAAAAATAAGGCCATAATATTTTTTTACTAAATATTTATTATTATTATTATTAGTATTGTTTATTTCTTTGAAAAGATAATGGTCCCCATTGAACAGGTTCTTGTTCAGGGCCCATGAGTTCACAATTTATAATAACGAAAATATTACATTCAAATAATAATTGAAATTTAACTTTTTTTTTTTTTACAATTTTAGACTTATGAAACTAACTTAAATGTATACAATAATTAATACATGGAGACTTAATGTATAATACAGTTTGATAAAATACAAACGCAAGCAACTAGATTAGGGGTATACAAATATTTAAAGTTTTAAATTTGGTTCATTTTACAGCCAGTTAGTTATTTTTTCTTTTAAATATTAAACGATAGCATTTAAGAATGCTTTAGCTAAATCTAAATAGACAGTTGCTTATTTTTTTTATATTCAAATGCATTGTAAATATAGTTAGATACTGTTGCTATTGCTTGCTCTGTATTTTTACCAACCCTAAAACCAAATTTTGCTTTTGATAATAATTTAAAGTTTTCCTATTTATTATTTTTTCAAAAGATTTATCAACATTGGAAATTTGAGAAATGAGGCGATAATTTTCTATGTTTGATTTGTCACCCTTTTTATTTATAGGAGTTTTATTGAAATTTCAAAACTGTCAAGAAAAGTAGACTTTGAGATAATTAAATTAAAGATGTGAGAAAGTGGTCTTATTAATGAATTTATAATTGATTTAAACATTTTAACGGTGATTTGGTCTAGTTTTGGGGGGAGGTTTTCTATGAGTGAGAGTGATGAAATAAGTTTAGATGAGATGAAAACATGCATTTTAAGTGTTCTAGATAAGTGATTACAGCGAATGAAATGAGATGAATGACGTGAATAAAAGGGTGTTTTAAAAACGTGGTATAAAATGATTAATATGGGTGAAATGGATGACAATGGTGATATTTCTGAAATGTGCCGAAATAATCTCATAAATTTCACATGTTAATAGGTATCCGAGTATAATGAGAACTATCATAGTATCATAATTAACATTTGTTTGTTTTGTTATCATGCAATGGGAATGTTCTGAATATTTTATTAAGAGTACATTTTGTAAATTTGTATGCATAATATTACAATAATAAAATTGTATATATTATATTATAATATACCTACACGTATTCTTTAAGCTATACCTAATAGCTTTATTTTTCGGAACGCCAAACCCAAGAAGACGTCAAATACAAAATCGACAGGAAACGAGGTAAATATAAATATTTAATTTTTATGTTTAATTTTGTTATACATGTTTTGTGCAGCGCTGGAAAAATAATTATTAAAGTAATCTGATATTTCTTTTATTTGGTTAGAGATATGTAATGTATGGATTGTATGAATTGGATAGGTGATTTATTTTTTGAGCGGTTAGTAATATAATACCTATAAATTTCGTACATTTTCCGTTTCCGACTTTTTATCCCGGTTATTCTCAGATATTATGAAAGTCGCTTGGAAAATCAGAAAACTACCTTCCTAAATTACCATGAAAATAAAATTTCCTTTCAAAAAATAAGCTACACTTGACACATCGAAACAAGATTTCTGGTAGAAAAGTTTGCACAACAAATCGAGGTGTATTTTTTGATTAATAGTCCGAGCAAGCGATAGCTGGGTCTCTAGGTACACCTAAAATGCATTTTCCCTCTGTTTAGGCAAAAGGGAAAAAATAAGTGCAAACATTTTTTTTCGAAACGCTCGTGAACCCTAGGATAACAATGGATATGTATAACCATTTGGTTATAACAAAAATACCCTGGAAGATAATGTATTATAGATTTAAGAATTGAGACATAAAAAAAAAGAAATTTATTTTATAAGGTACATCTTAAATTATCTTATCTACAAAATCTTATATAAAAATCACGCGTATGATGTGCACTTTGAAACTACTCAACCGATGTTTATAAGATAATGCTCAATGTGTGTGATTTGGTCCAACTTAAAAGATAGGATAGTCTTCATCTTGATTAATAAGCTAGGAGAGGATGAAAGGTTCTTCTTTATTTTGGGAATGAAAACTAAATTATTTTTTTTTTTTGAATTGTGGGTTACTGTAGTCATATGAATGAAATGAAAAAACAATTAAAAAAAAAAAAAATAAATAACAAAAAAAAAATACAAATGCCATAACAACTATAACAACTTAAAATAAAGAGTCTATCTGACTGTCTGCCGGTCGATTATTGACTTGAAATAGGATGAGCCAAATTAAAAACAAACAACTTAGCAATGTACTACTAGGTGGTTAAGTGAAATATGAAAACTCGTAAAACGTTATCTTTGCATCTTTGTATTTTTTGGTACAGTAACAACACTATACACTGCTATACAGTACTCTTATGTGTTCATAATTTTAGTTATTATAATGAATATATAGTTTAATCCTCGTGCTGTGCGGATATCTATGGTAACACGGAAGAAAAACGTTAGTTCACCACTGACCCACTTTCTACCTATTTTTTTTTCGTCCAATAAACTGATACGAGGAAATCAAAACGGGAATAAATATAAAAAGAATGGAAAATTTGCACAAGAAACGCCGAGCGCAAAACAGCGCTAAATAAATTATATATTATACATATGTAAATTCGATAATCGCTTTGAAATCGAACTCTGCATATATAACAGGAATAAATAATTATTAACAAGTGCGTATATTATTTAGTCTTATTATGTGTACTTTTAATTTCAATTTCTTGTACCTAATAAGTAATATTTTATGTATGCATCATGTGTACCCATATTATTTAATATAATATACTAACCAAATGGTTGAGCACGTGGAAAATAACGCGATTAGCACGCGTTGTATATTAAAAACGATTGAATGATAAATTCAATAACCATTTATAATTTTATCAAAATTGTCTTGAAAAATAATATGTACCATTGTACACATGCATATTCCGATGTTTATAATGATAATTTGCAGTCCTTAACCAAACAAATATTACAGATTAATTTATCTGACTAGTACGTAGGGGGTATTAAACCGAATTCCGTTTAATTTACATTTTAAAAACGAATATTAAATTCGACCGTCCATTAAGAAAAAATTGTCAGGTATTTACTTAATCCAATTAAACCGTCTAGGTTTTTTTATTTATTATAACCATGTCCTTTTAGATTCGGAGCGTAGTGAGGGATCTATTAGTTTTACTAAGATTATTTGCGTGTATTTTTTTTTCTGCATGCGAAAAACTTTTCTATCAGAAAACTTGCTCTGAAGTATAGACTACAACACCTATTCTGAAGGGTAAATTTCTCTCGTTGGTGCATTAAGCGGGTCATTTTTCATTTCCCAAAAGGTTTTTGAAATAATCGGGAAAAATCTGAAAGAAATGTATAGATAAAACGGCAAACATTTACGGCACGCCGTGACGTTACCGTTTTCATTGTTTTTATTATGTTCAACCTATGTTTTCTATTACAAATATTACTCCGATATAAAAATGATAAGATCTCGATTTTGTTCCTTATAATATTTTGCCACTGAAAAAGAAAGCCGTTTTTCGATATAAAAAGGAGTTTTTCTAATAATTAGGAAACGCCAACAAATTAAAATTGATTAATATTTACGGCAACGTAGCATACCGGTTTCATTGTTTGAATATATTCAAAAATGGTCAAAAAAAAATTTTTTTTGAGCTTTATATAGTAGTTTTTATTATTTAAATAAATATTACAGCCTTTCATAAGGTGATTTATTTAAGTGGGTAAATTCACTATCTTGGAAAACATCAACTGTTTTCGGAATTTATTTTTTAGAAAATTTATAAAAAAAAGCTGAATCAATATACATTTGTGTTATTTTTTGTCACCCTTATTTTTAGGGGTAAAACCATTACCTACTTTTGATTCTTAAATGGCAACCTATATTAAAAAGTCCTTGAATTAGTTAAAATAAATTTTAGTGTTGAAATTCTTCATTTCCGTCGATCCGTTGACGAGCTATTCCACTTCAAAGTTTTTGTTGGAGGAGAGTAGTGGAGTATTATTAGTGTGGCGGTACGGCGCGCGGCGTGTTAATAATACACCACTACTCAACATATGTGCTATGTCTCACATGTTTATCGTAGGCGTTTGTTTACAAACGTAAATGTATAGAGGACTGTTATTATTAATTCAATGTATTTTTTCTTTTCGCCTTCAATTAAGATTTTAAATTTTTAATGCACTTTTAACTAACATGTTTATTGAATTGTTACTGTCGTTTAATTGTATGATATATCCAGTCTATTGTTGCCCTGTTAATGCTCATACGGGTTATAATCACTGTGTACTATTAGGCCTTGGCCCGTATTATTAATTAATTAATTATTCAAATAAATATTATTACACCGTACCTATATATATTATATATGTATAGTTACTTTTACTTACATAAATCAAAAAAATTAGGAGTAATTTTCTTTCATAATGCCATTCTCGAAGTCTGATTCATAATCCTAACAATTAATTGTTTATATTACAAGCAATAGATATTGAATTAAAATTGTAAATTGAAAATATTATACAAGATGTTGTATTTAAGTTCTGACACTCACATTTCGAAAATTATTGACTTTATAAAAGATTTTTTTTTTTAAATTTAGTTACACGCTTTTCTATAATTATATAATATTTAAAAATGTAGATAATCCATACTCGTATATGTATTGGGTAATACTCTAGCAACTTTTGATTTTCAAATGGCAATATATTATAATGAAAATTGCACAACTTAATAAATCCATTTTTTCTTCCTTACGAATTAATTAGTTATTTATTTTTTATTATTAACACGAGGCCTTGACTACATTGGTCTTTGGCCGTATTTTTAATGAATAAATGTCAACACGAATTTGTGTTAACATTCGAATGTTTATACTTCGTCAGTATACTGGCGAGTTATAACTCCTAAATGTGTTTACCCACTGGATATAATTTGTAGCAGCATTTTATAGTAAATTTAATTTTCCTGACACACAACTCGATTTGAAAAAAAAAAAATTATATTGACATAATTGTTAGCATTCAGATAACATTGTAGGACACTTTGTATTGCTCCAATAGAACAATGACAAGAGATTTTTTTTGCTGAATTTTTAATCTAATTTAGTTGGTTAGTAAGAAAATTATTTAGATTTTTCCTATAGTTGTTTTAAATAATTGAGCAAAACAGAGAAAAACGTAGAAAGAACGGAAAAAATTACGAAAATAATGTTGTTGTTTATTAATACTTTTACTTCTTCATTGTTACTTTTATTATTTGTATTTTTTTTTTTTGTTGTGGTAATTCAATTAAAAATATTCATAGAGATTTGAAATTTTTACATTCAAGTTTTGAGTGATTTATCTATACGTAGTAAAAATTTTAAAACATTTTTGAGCTACTTATAGCTATATATTTTAGTTTTACGAGTGTTTTACGAAATGTGTATTTAGAAGCTACTTTGTAGATATAATTATTATACTAAACAAAAATACCTCACAATTTGACAGGAAGTTCATTAAAAATTGAATTTAGTGATAAAAAAAAAAAAAAGAGCTTAATTTTGTTTTTTATAAGAGTTATAAATTAATTTTGACTAAAATCTTTAATATTACAGCAATTCAAAACATGTAGGTACTTATAACTGAACATTGTTTGCAATATTGTTAGTTGTTGTTTACAAGTATAGATAATTAAATAACTTTATTTATCAGGCTTACAGATATACATTAAATTCCTTTCTGTATCCTACCTTTCCAACTTCTCATCTATAATAGTGGCTGCAGCACCCACTCCCATTATCCTAAGACAACTTCTTTCTTTATATTTTATATTATCTCTAACTATTTTTTTTAACTAGTAAATTATACGATTAATTTCGGAAACTTCGAAAACTTCGAATTTCGAGGAGGAACTATAGTATTATGGTTCTGTTGTACTATATGCATTACCTCAGATGAACTGAAAATTGTATTATTAAGTAGTGTTTTAAAATAATTTTTGAAATCTTCTTCTACATCCTTTTCATTTATCACTAAGTCACCAGCTTGATTTCTTACCATCCTGGTTTGTTGTTTATATTATTGTTTAATAGATATACTTATGTTGAAGAATTTTTTGGAGTTATATCTATTATTTTATATTTCTTCAATTGTTCTCTTTTTATTTAGCCTTTTTTCTCTTCTAAGAGTTTTATTGGTTTATTTTTAGCTTGTAGAGTACTTGTAGTTTGTTTCTTTTAGCTATCATTTCTAGGCATGACAAAAATATAATGTCTTTGGAATATGAAAAAATTAGGTTTTTAAATATCATAAGTTGATTTCAACCTACTGTTTTTGATTTCAAATATCGGAATTATATTATTATTTGTTTTTTGTCGGCATTTTTCGGAAATGGATAAAAAGTGATATCGACCCATTCCCGATAATACCACTGTACTAATGATATTACTAATTGTTATTGGATTGCAATCATGTTATTGACACATTTGTTAAAATTAAATTTAGAATATCTTCTAAATCTAATATGTATATAATATGTATAGATTTCAAATTCTATTAATTAATTAACAACAATCAACTATATCATTTGTTATAGGTACCTAATATAATTTATAAACTATTAGGCATAGGTTAATTTATATTTGTATAATAATCAAAAGACTAGTTAGAATTATTTTTAATCATCATATTCATTTAAAATGAATCATTTTAAACATAATAATTAAGGCAAAAACTTATTTAAATTTTGAGATTGAAATTCTAGTTTAATGTTTTATCAACAGATAATTATATAAGTTGGTTGTAAATATCAACTGGTAATTTGGAAATATTTTTATCAAGTGGATTAAGAACTCATCTATATATTTGAGAAGTCATTATTGTCACTTGAGAAATATTCCAATAATTGGATTTTCAATTCTCTTAAATGTGTTTTTATGGTGTCCAAAACATGATTAAGCATAAGATTTTTTGATTTAAAATTGTTGTCCATATAATTATCTGTTAAATCAAATACATCAAAATTTCGTTTTTTGAGGAGAATGATCCAAATACCAAGTCTTTAATAAAATCATTAACTTTATCTGACATGAGTAGAATGTTCTTTATACATCTATGTAAATTTGTATTCAAGTTATTCAAATGTCAAAATATATCACTCAAATAGGCCATAAATATTAATATTTCATTATCTTGAAAAAAGTTTAAAATGTGCTGTTTCGATTTTAAATTGATTTCGCAACTCAAAAATCTGTGTATAAACTTTTCCTCGTGACAACCATCTAACTTCAGTATGGAAAAGCAATGAGTTGTTTTTGGTGCCCATTTCTTTACATAGTGTGGGAAACAATCTGCATTGCAGCAGTTGAATCTTAATATAATTAATTATTTTTATACCTTCAGGTAACGCAATTTTTAATAAACTATCTGGCATTTTTTTTGGTTAATGAGATGATATTTGTACTGTTCAAATTTATACTTAATATAGATAGATAAAGATAGATAAAGTCTAACAATTTATTTACAGAGTACCTACCAAATAAAAATTATTTAAGTATCTCGCAAAACTTTAATGTCTTTAAATAGCTCAATAATAACTCAAATGTTTTAAACATTTTTGAAAAGAGACTTATATAAATATACTGTTTAAATTTCAGCTATCTACGATAATTTTTAACTGATTTACAATTAAAATTCTAAATCAAAATGCCGTTATGAACTTTCTCGTAGTTGCTTATTTTCTTCGTTAGTTTCGATGTTTCCCAAATAATATGCAAACTAGTTGGAAAATTGAAAATTTACCTACTTATTCAAATAGTAATAAATTTATAATGCAATATAAAATATCTCTTGAAAAAAAAAACCACACACATCAGACACGGCTTCAGAGACTTCTAGGGGGGAGGGGGGTTAGGAACCATTATTTTTAGCTATCAATAAATTGCAGAGGTGGCTTAGTCACTTAGAGGATACTTAGATACGAATAAAAATGTAATTAGTTTCTCCTATGTATTCATTATGTGACTCGGAACTCACGCCGTCTGGTAAATAGCGTGCGCATACTATAAGTTCGGGTCGTGTCCGAGAAAAATTAATTTATTAGGTGAATCCCCCTACGGATCGACTTTTATTACCTTTCATTACTAGATAAAACAAAATAACAATTAATTCTATACACTGTCTATAAATTAGTTTTCATAATTATATCAATTAACCTAATTGAATATCATACACTCCAAAAAAGTAAAAACAAAAGTTTCTTTGTAATCTTAATTATTTAATCGGTAATCATGTTTCATAAATAAATAACTTGGATAATTATAATCCAGCCAGTATATTTGGTAACACAGTATTAAAAGATGAGAAACGCAATTAATTAGTGAAGTCGAAATGTATAAACTAAATTTTTAATTAAGGAAAAAAAAGTGATAACAATTTTATGAAGTATACGAAGTTTACTTGTACCTAAGACAGCATCTTGTGTCAACATAATAGCAAAAAAAAAAATGTTTACAAAAAATGTTCGGGCAATGCCCAGGCACATCCGGCCTAAGTTTTTTGTCGATTTATCGTATGTATCATTATTTAATGACTAAATAATATACATAAACTTTTTGTTGACTAATAAAATTGATTTTTTGCCAAATTAGTACTCGGTTTGTAAGTACGTTCATATATGATACATATCTTATATAATTAATATCAAAATAATATGGTGATTTAAGCTAAAATTAAATTTTCAACTTAATTAAAAAATTAAATAAATTAAATAATCGGGATGTTACTGTTCACAAGGAGAATAATATGTCGGTTAAAAAAGAAATTTAATAAAATTTTCGAAAAGCCTCAGAAGGGACAATGTTCCGGTGACCCCTCTCCTGGAGCTCTGGCTGACACACACACACACACACACACAATCATCATACAAAAAAAAAGATCCCTTGCTACGGTATAAATCTTAAAACGAAAACCTAAACAATTTCCCAAACTTAAACCATTAATACTTAAAACCATTTGTTTTATCAATATGCAGTTAATAATTAGATTCTGAATCTGTCAGTGAAAAACAAATAAAATATTGGTAATATTAATAACGTTTTATATTTAGTATTATATAAAATCTTGTATCAAACAAAAAAATTATCGGTTTATTATTTTAGATTTTGATCAAAATCAGGAATTTAGGTAATGGTGATTTAACCATGGGTGATTCATTTTTCTGTCAATTATAATTATTATACCTAAAAACCTTCACTTTAAAAACAAGAACGATATTTAGCCGATAAAACCATTATTTGTAATGATATATTATTTTATATCTATGCTATTACTTATGTTTATTAATGATTGTTTATGTATATTGCAGAGTACATTAAAATAAAATTGTACTAATATTATTATACACTTTTAAAGACACTTGCCGATACCATCATCGCCATCTAGGAGTATATTGTTGATGGTTTGGTCATTGCATATCGAATATCATAGACTGCAGTATCGTATCGAAATTCTGAAATACGAATTTCCTGTGCTCTAGATTCAAATATTGTAGTCAAAATTTAATGTAGATAAAATATGAATTGATAAAATTATTAATTGAAATTTTCATTTGTAGAAATGTTCCGTTTTTATTTTTCCACATCTTGTTTAAACTATGAACATCTTTCTTGTTGACAAATACCAATACAAGTTTATTATAATTTATTTTCTATGAACAACATATTTACTAGGAATACCACTACGATTTTCAATGATAGTAATTTTCCTAAAGGAAATCGGACTGGGAATGTACTTTAAAAAAGCCATTTTTTGATTTTCCTAAAGGTTTTCCCAGTAAATTAGAAAAACCGGAAAAAAACTGAAAATAGGTACAATATTAAATAAATATCATTTAATAAAATGTATGATGCATATTATGCAATTATTTTATCACGATTTAAATAGTAAAAATACAAA